>CAUYPK010141297.1:0-17120 GCA_963574355.1 Loris lydekkerianus | reverse complement strand
AGAAGCAGCATAACAAAATCCAAACTTGGCAAAGAGCCACAGTATACAAAATAATGATAAGAGGCAAAGAGCCGAAATTCATTTTGGCCGGGAGCCGCATGCGGCTCTAGCCGCGTGTTCGCCACCCCTGCTCTAGACCTTTTCTCTTGGTAACAAGTGGATTTCTTCCCAGCCTGCTTGGGAACAGCTGGTGAGTGGATGGCACAAACACTTAAGGAAAATTGCTAGGAGCATATAAATGAATTATAGATGGGCAGTCTAATGATGTTTTCCAGGTAGTTAAGTTCGGAATTAAGTGGCAATGAGAAACTCAAAACAAATTTTCCCTTTTCACTTTCAAGCATGTCCAGCTGTCTCATGAGTTTGAGTCATTGGTGAGCCGGGATCCTCATTTTGAAATCTGTGCAGAAGTCGTTCTGGGGCTCGTCTGTTTTCGGCTAAAGGTATGCTGACATCTATTTCTGTCTTCCTCATTCTCTTTAAATGTGACAGAGGGGAAAGTGTCACTCATTACCTCCACCAAAACTCAAAATCCTAGCAGCTCAAGGGTTCCCAGGACAAAGCCTGCCTTTCCCAGCCCCTTCCTCTGACCCACCTAATGCCACGCAGACTCCTGTCCACGTGCTGTTCTGTTCACACTTCCTCACACCTACTCCACGACTTCTTGCCGGAATCCTCACTGTTTTTTTTTTTTTTCATCTAATTCCCATCTCTGCCATTGGAATCCCCTGGAGGAGAGTATAACCTGTTGCTAGCTTCATTAATCAGCACCATCGGGGAGCTGGTTGGGAAGGCCAACCTTGGGCACCCTCCAGACTTGCTGACTGCGTCTGAGCAAGACCCCACACAGGAGTCTGGGACAAGCTGTCCTACAGCACCTTGCTGTTTGCTGCCTGACACTGTGTGTGCCCCAGGTGAGGACAGCTGGCCTAGGGGGTGTGGGCATAAGGCATCTCTGATAACCACATTTCTCAGAAGGCTCTTGGCAATTTCCCTTGTGCATATGAAGCCAGATGAGACCCAGAGGTGTGACCTGTGCTAAGAGGGTTAGTAATTCCCCAGCCCTTTCTTAATCCACTGAGTCCTTTCCAGGAGGCACTCTGCTAAAATTAAAGGCAGTGATGACAAGCAGCTGGGCTTAGTGTCATTGTCAGAGGGCTGTCATATAGATGCAACTCTCCCCTCCACTCATGTCTCCTTTGTCTCACCTGCTCTGTGGACCCTCTGAAGAGCTCATGGTGATGAGGTCTGGGAGAAGCAGAGGCAGGAAGCACTGTGGGTGCGTATGCTACAAGCCCCAAGGCATCAGAGCCCCCGGCCATGTGGTCATGTGGGAGACCGGATGTGGCAATTCCAGTAACTTTGATGTTGATATTGTGCTTAGATTGGTCTGCACTTAGCACTTGGTTTTATTTTTGTTTTTATTGCCACTGTTTTTGTAAGACTTTTATATGTAATCTTTGTCAGTTTTATTGAGACATAATTCACTTCCTCTACTTAAAATGTGTATCTGAGTGAATTCTGGAATATCCATAGGTCTGTGCAGCCATCTGCAGGATCTAATTTGAAAGCATCTTCATCCTCTTAAAATAAACTCTGCACCCATTAGCAGTCACACCCCGTCCCCTGTCCTTTGGGCCACTAGTCTGCTCTCTGTCCCTATAGACTTGTCTGTTCTGGATATTTGTCTGAACATAATCACACAATATGTTGCCTTTTGTGACTGACGTCCTTCACTTAGCATTATGTTGTCAAGGTCAAGTCTTCTATTTACAGATTACCCTGAACCCATCCATTTGTGTACTGGCTTCCGTCCCTTCTCATGTGCCGTAGATGAGACTCCCACAGGACACTCAGGGCAATTTTTAGCCACCAAATGTTTGCTTTTGTGAAGCTTCACTTGTTCCTTCCTTTCCACCAATCCACTTTCTTCTGGAGGAACCACTTAGTCAAGCACCGTTGTTCATTTTTCTGTCTCCGTGGCTATAATTGTGTTGTTTTTCCCTCATCCTAGTCCTCTCCACTCCGATCTCAAGTCCTCCGCATCACTAACTGCTGGGTACAGAGTGTGGCTCTTCACTTGGCCTAACAAGACATGCTGTTGCAGTGACGTACGAGTCTCTTTTGCTCCGTCTTCCTGGCCAGGCCTTCCTCGGTCCCTCCATTTCTGTCACTGCTCCATCTCAGACTGTTCTCTGTTTAGCTTCTTGTCTCTACTTCATGAAGTACTGACTTATCAACTGTATTTTCCCTAGATAATTTGCTTTCATTTTCTAAAGTTCTCAAATGTTTTCTCTCATTCTCAGGCTTTTGGGTAAAAATTCATCCCTTGCTAGGCTAATTTCTTTTTTTCCTCTTTCCTCATCCTTGAATAAGACTGCATTCGTCCAGAGCTGGCGAGCACTTGTAGTTTCCGAGTTGCCTTTGGCTTGTTGCTGTGTGATGGGCACAGCAGGAACCACCATGCTCAGGCTGACAGCTAGAGGCTGGGTGGGTTTGGGCAGTTCCCTGGATGCTTTCCAGCTGCCAGTGGGTGTTAGTCATCTCCTGAGGGGTGCAGGCTGCACTCTCCCTTTCCATTCACCCTCCCCGCCTCTGGACTCTGAGTACAGGGCCAGGACAAGTGGCGTGGTCCTGTGAGGGTTGAAGGACTAGGATTCAATGCCCCATGCTCAGCCCCTTCCACCTGAGACTCTGTGGCTTAGAGGTGGACTCACTGTGTGGAAACAGAAGAATGATAGGGTGTGGGGGGGACAGAGATTAGTCAGGAGACTGGCCTCCCCTGGAAGCAGGGCCCAGCTGGGAGAGGGAGGGCTGCCCTGGTGCTACATGACAGAGCAGTTCCCCTCAGGCATGGCCAGTGGAAGGGGTGCCCCAGGCTATGTCCTTCCCTGGGGGTGGGAAATCCTCAGTCCCCTGCTTCACTGACATTCTTCCCAGGGTCTGGCAATAGCTTGATTGTTATGCTTCACTTTCTGTGCTGTTGAGACTTCTACATGTTTCTATGAGAATTTAGAGACTTCTCTGGGGCCATCAGAGAAGTCTCTGCTATTTAACACATTCATATGTAGATGACATCTCTAGGGATCTTCATTTTTCTTAAAAAACTTGGATGGGGGGGACATCTTTGGTTAGCCCATTAGAACAGGGACAAACTGTCCTACAGGGAGGGGATGAAGTCTATCGGGGCATGTTAATTATTGTTTCATTCAGTCTTGTAACATCATAAAAGCAAGGTGAATGACATATCACGGCACCGCCACATACCAGCCTTCCTACGAGATTTGTTGGGTATTTGAGTCCTCAGAGATCTGAACATGGTTCCTCTCTTTCAATCCCCCCTCTAGGGTTCCAACAAAATGAATGAAGATCTTCTGCAAAGAATAAACAGTGCCAAAAAAATCCACTTGGTTCCATGTCACCTCAGAGACAAGTTTGTCTTGCGTTTCGCCATCTGCTCACGCACCGTGGAGTCGGCCCATGTGCAACTTGCCTGGGAGCACATCAGGGAGCTGGCCGGGGATGTGCTGAGAGCAGAGCGGGAATGAGGGCAGGGCCAGCTGCAGGTAGGCTGCCCTCCCATGCTTTCCGCCTGTCCCCTGGCAGTCCAGGTCAGGAGCCTCAGTCCCCTCCCAGGTCAGCCACTCAGCCCTGCTGGGTGAATCTCTCCACTTGACAATGAGGCTGAGAAAACAGTATCACATTCACACCAAAGAACTAGAAGGAACAATACATTACAATCATTCTTTAAAAACTTAGATTTTTGCTTTTTATTCTCGTACATCAATCTCTATAATTCCCCTTAGAGTTTTTCAACCATTTATTGAGGCAACTTACCATCCTAAGGGGAGTCATTAATTACATTTGCTATAGATTCAAAGGTAAAAATAGGGTTAACTTCAACTTAAAAAATTAATGACACAATAGTAAATCCTAATGCAAGTATGTGTTTTGGCCGGATTAATTAGAATATTGATCATCTTAATATCTTGGTTTTAAATCCTAATGCAAGTATGTGTTTTGGCCGGATTAATTAGAATATTGATCATAATATCTTGGTTTTAATTATGCTTATTTGATGTTAAGATAGTCTATCCTCATGGTTACAGTTTTGAGAGAAAATGGAAACTATTCCTATTTTACAGAAGGTAAAACATTAGGCAGAGATTCTAGCTGACAGTGACACCATCTGTCAATAGAGTAGCCAGATTAGGGATACACACTCTTCAAGTTGATAGCCCATAGCTTTGGATAGCCCATTAGAACAGGGACAAATTGTCTTACAAGGTGGGGTTGAAGTCTATTAGGGCACGTTAATTATTATTTCATTCAGTTTAGTAACATCAGAAATGCTGATGTTACATTGCACAATTGCCTATTTCCCAAGAAGCATATTCCTTCTCAATATTCAGATATCTGCAAAATTCTTAATCTTCATTTTTTTTTTTTTAATGTGGCCCTATGTTCATGCTATTTTTTTCCTTGTAGAAATGAAAAGCTGATGAGAAGTATATCAGAAAACCGGAGGGAGAACAAAGTCGACCTCATCCTGGCTCCTGTGTGTGGCCTCACGTGTCTTTCTCCACAGTTACTCAGAGGCTTGGTTACATCTCAACGTCTCACCAATGAAGAAATATTATTTGCTAAAGTTAATCCAAGTGACTACAGCTTTCATTCATTATTTGGTTGTGATCTTTGTTGATTAAACATCATACATTTTCATGTTCTTGAAGCCAGCAGATGTGGTAGGAAAGGCTTATTGAATTATTGTCCAGTCTCTGATCCTGTGACTCGAAATTGTACATGTGGTCTTTAAAACATCTTTTGTCATATGGATAAATGCCTAATAAACAATTGATGTACAATGCTAGTCGGGTCAGGTAATTATTCTGTTCTATGTTTTATCAAATTGATTCTTGTGATACAGACAATTCTTCAAAGTAGCCCCAACTATGGCTTCCTTGGATAGTTTTAAATGGCATTAATTTATTCAACAAGTATTTCTTGAGCACCAATATATATCAGGCACTGTTCTAGATGCATTAACAACACACAAGTTTTGCAAGGAGCTGACTTCCACTTCTAAGGAAATACATTTAGAATCAAGAAACAACCTGGATCCAAGTGAAGAAGGACTTTCACTGATGCTGGTTCCTTGTCTTGGAAATCCATCCACTCTCTGCTATCATGATTAACCTGCAACGGAAGAGTGTGTCTATAAATATACATTGCAACTAAGGTGGTATTTACTCAAACAATTTCCTTTGGAAACATTTTTCTTCTTTTAATTAACTAATTAATAGATTTACTTATTTATTTTTGGAGACAGAGTCTTACCCTATTGCCCAGGCTAGTGTGCCATGGTGTTAACCTAGCTCACAGTAGCTTTTGGGCATAAGAGATCCTCCTGCCTCAGCCTCCTGAGTAGGTTGGACTCAGTGCACCAGTTCGTCAAGGAGATACAAGAGGAAGACTACTAAAGCTTTCTGGGAAACACTTTCTTTTTTCCAAGATAAGTGTTCAAGGGGGAAAGTCCTTTCTCACTTTGCCTCCTTCTTCATGTTGTAGATATGGTTGCACGCAACAGCTTAGCATGAATTGTGAGGGCCATTTTGCACAAGGAAATGACAAGCTAGGAAAGAAAATCCACAGGTTAGCAGATGGTAGAATACAAAGATGTTCCTTCATGACATCTGTGAATCACATCCCAGGCCTGGATTTCCTGTCAACCTCCAGACTTCCACTTTTGTTACCAATGAAGAGGGTCCAGCTGCCCATCACCATCAACCAATATGCAGAGATAGGGATAGATCCACCAAAGTTAATTTGTCAGAAGGCTGGCAATTCTGGAGAACAGTTGAGAGTAGCCTCTCCAAGACTGTTCTGTTCTTCCATTTCCAAAATCACAGTTTTATCCAAAAAGGTTCAAAGCAAAGACCACATTAACTCTTATTTTAAATAATAATCATTACAACTCAGTGACAATCTATTACAACATTTTAAAATCTAAAGTTAATCTCTTAGGCCAGGCGTGGTGGCTCACGCCCTTAATCCTAGCATTCTGCGAGGCCAAGGTGGGCCGGTAGCCTGAGCTCACAAGTTCAAGATCAGCCCAGAGCGAGACCTTATCACTAAAAATAGAAAAACTGAGGCAAGAGGATTGCTCGAGCCCAAGAAGTGGAGGTTCCTGTGAGCTCTGACACCATGGCACTCTACCCAGGGCTACAGCTTGAGACTCTGCCTCCAAAAAATTAGTATCATAAATCAATCTTCCTAAAGCAAAGACTACTTTGCTTTAACCCTTATTTTAAATGATAATCAGCATAATTCAGTGACCTATTATAACATTTCCAATTCAAAACTCAATTGCTTAAACCAATCTTCCTAAACAACTCAAGACTGGCATCTTTAGGGTGGAAGCTAAATTTACAAAACAGTAAGACTGAAAAGAGGTGAGGTCATTTAGCACCTAAAACAATCAGACCAGCTGTGTTAAGTCTGTTCTAGTCTGACTCCATCTTATTCTCACTACATGTTCTTTCACTTTGAGTGGCTGTTTTGTTGTGTCTGAAAACCCAAGCAGCTAATGGACAAATAGTACTGTTGTCTGAGACCTTGCTCCAACACAAAGTATTAGGTAGTAATGGAATGCTCTTCAAAGCCTTCCAGGTTGAGTGTCCACAAACAGCTCAGAGTCCTCCAAAAGCTATGAAGTGCTAGCTGAGGGGTAGATCTGAGCTTTCAGATTCAGGTAGAACAGGTAGTAGGTATTTGAATTCCCTTACTTCATCTTTAAAATGCACCCCAACTTTGCACGCTACTCAGTCCCCTCTTTCGGCCAGCGAGCAGCATCCCGGTGGGAGCTGAGCGCGAGGGGGCCCCTGCACTGTTCCGAGCTCACACGCAGCGACTCCTGCCCGTAGCACAGACGGGGGGCTGTCTGCTCGCCCAGGAGTCCAACCAAGTCACGATCTACCGGAATCGTAATTTTCAATTCTCATCGCCTCATCTTTATTTCGGATAACTTTAAAATAGTCTTTGTACAGTGGAACGACAGCTTATTACTTTATGTGAACCCATCACCGCTGGGAAGCTCGCAGGCCTCCCCCAGGAGAATACCCGCAATAAACCTTTATCAAAACGCGGCAGGCCAGAGCGAGGCTCCAGGGCCAGGGGTCCCGGGGCTGCCCCAATCGCGACCTCGGCCCGGCGCGCGCGCGCCCTACGCGCCTTACGCACGTACGCACGGCGCAGGACCGAGCACGTCAGCAGCGCGCAGGCGCACGTCGTTTCGCGCGATTTTCGGAGGCTTCTGGTGTCGGATGCTAACAGGTCGGCGGTGGTGGCGGGAGACGGGGTGAGGCGCGGGTGCTGCTGACCCCCGCGGGTCCTGGGCCGGGGCCAGGCGGAAGGGCCCGGTGGGTGGGGGGGCTGGAGTCTGGGCGGGCGGCAGCCTCAGAGTGTCTGCGCCATGGTTGTGTCGTTGGCGCCCTTTTATTTTCTTTTACTTGTGTTGTGGGGGGAGGGTGCTGGTCGGTCAGTGCCCAGAGAGACTCATCCCGGCCTCGGAAAGTGGGCGGAGGCGGCGGATTGTGGGGACACGCTGGGCCCGGCATGGGCCGTTTGCGGGCGGGCTGGACTCGGCAGGGGCCGTTTGCGGGCGGGCTGGACTCGGTTTGCCTCACGAGCTCACCGGTGCCCAGTGCGGCCCTTTGCTGGTCCCGACCTGTGAGCCGAGGCAGGTTGTTAACCTCAGTGGTAAGAAAGAGTGACCCCTTCTGTGAGGGACCATTGGGAGGAATAGTAATAGTATATGTTGTGGAGTATTTTCTAAGTGCTGAGGGCTGTTTTGAGTGTTTAGCAGAATTAAAAGATCCAGTCACCTCCGTGGTGGAACTGCGTTCCTTTTATAGGAGAGATTAAGAGACCTATTCAAGGTCTGGCAGATGACAGAGCCAGGATAGGAACACAGGCAGCCTGGCTCTAGGTCCAGTGCTGTTTTGTTGTTAGAATAGAGTTGTGTACAGTGTCTTCCACGTGGTAGGAGGCCTGTCAGTGTTTTAGTAGCTGTTCCAATGGATGTTGTATTTCAGGTGCAAAAGAGAGAATGTAAATGTAACAGTAAACAGTTCCTACTTGCAGAAGCTGACTATCTAGTTGGGATGACAAATGTCACATTCTTAAAATAAAGAAGATTGAAATGCAGTTGATATGTCAGTGCTAGTTAACCATAGTTGTTATGTCTAAGAAAGGCAATAAAGGTTAATTTTTTTTTTTTTTTTTTAAAGAGATGAGGGTCTTACTGTGTCACCCAGGCTGGAGTGGTCCAGTCATAGCTCACAGCAACCTCCAACTCCTGTCCTGAAGCAATCCCTGAGCCTCAGCCTCCTAGCACTCACCTGGCTGTTAAATTGACTTGGAAATGATAAACAGGACAGTGACTGTATCACTTATCAGTCATGACTAGTTTTGGGTCATCCATATCCATATTTGTTGTGTAAATGTTGAAAGGAAGTAAGACTTGGTAGATGAGGAAAGGGTGAGGTGGAAAGGGGGGAGATTCTGGGAATAGTGACTAGAACTTTTGAGTATTGAGCTAATCTTGGGACTGCAGATGACAAAGTGAAATGAAGCCACAGAGAGGAAGGGGATGATCATAGTAAATGATGTTTTCTAAGTCACCTCTCTTTCCATTTCTCATTTCCAGTATTTCATAAATGAGTTTAAAATAAAAGTTAAAATGGTATAGTGAAAAGGATGAACTGCTTCAGAGGAGGTGAATTCTAGTTTTCACTCTATTTAGCTTTATAGCTTTAAACAAATTATAGTCTCACTGGATGTTAATTTTTCTTCTTTTTTTTTTTTTTAACAAAGAGTTAGAGACACCTGTTTACAACATGGCAAATTCTTTGCAAGGCATTTTGGGATATACAAAGCTATATTAAACATGGCTCTTGAACTAAAAGGAACTATTGCTTATTAAGCTATCGTTAGGTAATGTAGAAAGTAAAATTTCAAATGCATGAGTTCTTGGTTTTTACTTTATTGTAATGCTCTTGGGAATCTAAAAAGTTTTACTTTACAATGGGGTTTTCAGGTAAATTCTATACACCCAGCAACATGATACATTCATTTACAATTCTGTTAGAACATAATTTAATGTGAAGAAGCTTATGAATATAACTTGAGGGAGGAAATCTTAAGTAAAAACACATCATTTATCTATTTATTTATTTAGAGATAGTCTCTGTCACCCTGGGGTTGGGTGCTATGGTGTCATCATAGCTAACAGAAATCTCAAACTCTTGGGCTCAAGAGATCCTCACGCCTCAGCTTCCCAAGTAGCCCAACAGTGCCCACCACAATACCCAAGTAATATTTCTCTTTTAGTAGAGACAGATTCTCCCTCTTGCTCAGGCTGATCTGGAGCTCCTGAACTCAAGCAATCTGCCCGCTTGGCCTCCCAGAGTACTAGGATTATAGGCGTGAGCCACCATGCCTGACCTAAAGTAAAAGCACTTTACTAGTAAACTTATTAACTTATCCTCATTTCATTTATTGTAATAATTTAACTTTTTAATTGAAATTAGGAGATTGTGTGAGATTCTGGGGCATCCTGTTTTAGGTGCTTGTTCCTGAATAAGTCATTAAAAATATTTAAATATGTCCTAGTTTATATTTATGATTCATGCTGTTCAATCTGTGACCTAGGCTATTAACATTGAGGACTGTTGTGTACGTGTGTATCATATCTGGAGTGAAACTGCTTGTGTCGGCTTTCTGGCATCGTTTATAATCGGATGTGTGTTCTCAAGTAAGTTCCTTAACTCTTAGCCTCTGTTTCTGTATATCTGCAGTAGATTGAATGATGATAGTAGTTTTCAGATTATTTTCTTATTCATTACTTGACTTGATTCACACAGTGGTTCCTCTCACTTTACAGATAAGAAAACTGAGGCTTATTTATGGTAAAAGGCTTGCTTAAGATCCTTCATATAATTTCTGTCAGAGACCAGACTTAAACTTTTGGTTTGTTTTGTGTAACTGTTGTTCCATTGTTCTTCATTATTGCTTTTCTTTTTTGATTAATTTAAAATCTATTTTATCTAAACCTTATCTCTGTTTTCCCTACCCACAGAGAAAATTATTATGTAGCTAAAACAGCTTAACTCGTAAAAAATTATTATTAAGTTGTCTTTAATCTTGAAGGCTTTATGTCAGTGTATCTTGAATACTTGAACTCTCTGGTTAACTAGATATTTCTCTTATACATATGTCCTTATAAATTTACCTTATAGATAAGAAGTCTCGTGTACCTTTCTTCAGATTAGCAGAGATTTAAAAACTCTAAAGTACATCTTTGTTTTCTTCTTAATACTTGATTATTAAGATATTTAATCTTAATAAATGATTCATTTTCATTTTTGTCATCTTTACAGAACTTTCTAAAATGCAGACCTCCAGCTCTAGGTCTGTGCACCTGAATGAGTGGCAGAAGAATTACTTTACAATTACGTCTGGCATATGTGCAGGACAGAAAGCAGATGCATACCGTGCACAGATGTTACGCATCCAGTATGCATGGGCAAACTCTGAGATTTCCCAGGTCTGTGCTACCAAACTGTTTAAAAAATATGCAGAGAAATATTCTGCAATTATTGATTCTGACAATGTTGAATATGGCTTGAATAACTATGCGGAAAACATTTTAACTTTGGCAAGATCTCAACAAACTGATAGTGACAAGTGGCAATCTGGATTGTCAATAAGTAATGTTTTCAAAATGAGTAATGTACAGAAGATGATGCAAGCTGGAAAAAATTTTAAAGATTCTCTGTTGGAACCTTCTGATGCATCAGTGGTAATCCATAAAGAGGCCTCTGTCTTTGATCTTCCTAAATTTAGTGTTTGTGGTGGTTCTGGAGTGAGTGACCTATTAGCTAACTCAACTCATGATACAGGTAGGACCGAAGACTTCCCAGAGAGTAATCCTTTGAAGTGCCATCAGAATGCCCAGTCACCTGTGGTAACTAATAGTGCTAAGAGTTGTCCTACATTTTCAATGCCTTTAGGTGAGTCAGCTACTGCAAAATTCCATGCCACACCATTATTTGGAAATGTCAAAAAGGAAAATTACAGCTCTCCAAAAAACAACGTAGGACTAAATATGTTCTCAACTAATCAGTCATATTTTTCTTCTGGCTGTGAAAATCCACGGGAAAGGAAATCTTTTTATTGTTCTGGCACCATTGATGCATTTTCCAATCCAATACTGAATAAGGCTTTTAGTAGGACAGAAGATAATGGAAAAAAGGAAGATAGCAGCCTGCCTACCTTTAAAACCGCAAAAGAACAATTATGGGTAGATCAGCAAAAAAAGTACCACCAACCCCAGCGTGCATCAGGGTCTTCATATGGTGTTGTAAAAAAGTCTCTGGGAGCTAGTAGATCCCGAGGAATATTTGGAAAGTTTGTTCCTCCTGTACTTAAGCAAGATGGGGGAGAACAGAATGGAGGAATGCAGTATAAGCCTTATGGGGCAGGACCTACAGAACCAGGACTTCCAGTTGATGAGCATTTGAAAAATTTGGAACCAAAGATGATTGAACTTATTATGAATGAGATTATGGATCATGGGCCTCCAGTAAATTGGGAAGATATTGCAGGAGTAGAATTTGCTAAAGCCACAATAAAGGAAATAGTTGTGTGGCCCATGATGAGGCCAGACATCTTTACTGGTTTACGGGGACCACCTAAAGGAATTTTGCTCTTTGGTCCTCCTGGGACTGGTAAAACTCTTATTGGCAAGTGCATTGCTAGTCAGTCTGGGGCAACATTCTTTAGCATCTCTGCTTCATCCTTGACTTCTAAATGGGTGGGCGAGGGGGAGAAAATGGTCCGTGCATTGTTTGCTGTTGCAAGGTGTCAGCAACCAGCTGTGATATTTATTGATGAAATTGATTCCCTGTTATCTCAACGGGGAGATGGTGAGCATGAATCTTCTAGAAGGATAAAAACCGAATTTTTAGTTCAGTTAGATGGAGCAACCACATCTTCTGAAGATCGTATTCTAGTGGTGGGAGCAACAAATCGGCCACAAGAAATTGATGAGGCTGCCAGGAGAAGATTGGTGAAAAGGCTTTATATTCCCCTCCCAGAAGCTTCAGCCAGAAAACAGATAGTAATTAATCTTATGTCCAAGGAGCAGTGTCACCTCAATGAAGAAGAAATCAGACAGATTATACAGCAATCTGATGGGTTCTCGGGAGCAGACATGACACAGCTTTGCAGAGAGGCTTCTCTTGGTCCTATTCGCAGCTTACAGACTGCTGACATTGCTACCATAACACCAGATCAAGTTCGACCAATAGCTTATATTGACTTTGAAAATGCTTTTAGAATTGTACGGCCTAGTGTGTCTCCAAAAGATTTAGAGCTTTATGAAGACTGGAACAGAACTTTTGGTTGTGGAAAGTAAGTGGGGCACTTGAAATTAAAAGATGGCATCTTTGTTATACAGTCTTTCTCATTTTTTAGCATAGGAAGCTAGAGATTTGTTAAATGTGTTTTTTTGGACTATATTCTGACTTCTGTACATCAAATAAGAACAATACCTCAGATTTTACAAACGATTGACATATCCGATGTTAATATAAGTTTTATTTGCTTACCACTTATTACCTGTGTAAGCCTATTTAAACAAAATGAGAAAAACTTGTTTCCAAAAAGTCCCATGTTTTGAAAGAATGTAACATGAATAGTGAGCCCTAATTGAAACTTTCTTTTTAGTTTGAAGATGACATTATATATGAGATTGTATTGGATTAATATCTTTTATTGAAGAAAGTTCCTTTTGAAGGCTGTGTAATTCTTTTTTTTTTTTTTTTTTGCATTATTGACAACAGCGAAGAAGTGAAGTATCCATACGGCCATCTAATTCTTAATGTTGCCTCCTCTAGTGGTTTATATTTGAAACAGCATTGTTTAAATAGATTAAGATCTCATCAAAAGCTAGAGTGAAAGTGCCAAAGTTTTTGCTTTCTTCTGCTAGTTTGTAACTTCTTGTATGGTTTACTAGGACTAGCTAATGAAAGCATGTTTCAGAAGTAGCAAGATGTAGTCTGGATATCAAATGTATCTACAGAACTAAAAAGTGGAGAATGTTGTATTTTTTCAGGGGATATATGTTTGACATTAATATTTTACTTGATGCTACTTCATAACCTGTAGTATTACTCTTTCAAGAATAAATGTTTTGGATTCTTATCAAGGACTTTTTTTTTTTTTTTTTTTTAACAATTTTAAAGTATTAAGGTGGTAGAAATATTTTTGTTACATGGATACTTTGTATAATGAGTAAGTCAGGGTTTGGGGTGTACCCATCACCATAATATTATAGAAACATGAGAAAATAGAATAAAAATCACTGTTAATCTTATCCCTTGGGAAGGTACACTTTTAATACAGATTCTTCCAGATGTTTGGTTTTATGTAACAGTAGGTCTGTACTGTGCATCTTGTTTTGTAGCCTACTCTTTTTCTTTAAATTTTGTTGCCGTTTTCCATTTACATTAGCGTAAATGTCTATACCATCCTTCCTTTTTTGATTACTTGGGATTCCCTCGTCTGGATGGATTATAATTTATTTGGTCACCTGCTAGAGGGGTTTAGGGCAGGACATTAGGTGACTTGTTTATTGTAAACAAAAATGTTGTATCCCATTTAGTGATTTCATACAAATTTTTGTAGTAAATTCTTGGATTAAAGACTGTGCATGTTTTTAAAGCTGTGACTTGCATTCTAAATTGTTGCCTAGAAAAGTAGTGTCTGTGTATAATTTTCCTCTGCACTGAGTTAGAGAGACTTTACCTGTAGTGGGCAATTTTAGTAAAATTCGATAGCATTCTTTTTGTAATCATTCATTGACAAAACTGCTAGACAGTGTTCTGGGGTCTGAAGGTACAGTGATCAAAGGCATAAATCCTTGGTCCCATGAAGGCTACATTCAAGTTCTTAGATGTACAACTTGAAATGGAATTTGAAACACTTTTAATAGGTGAATTTAGACAGTTTGTGTGTGCGTGTGTCTGTGTGTGTACACTTTAAATTTTTATTCTTGGTCTGCTTTCTATTTTTATGTTATTTTGAGAGTTGTTCAACTTTTAGTTTTTCCTTTTGAAATATGTGGTTGAATTTTGTTAGAATTTGGACATTACATTTGTTTAGTTTTTAGTTAACATCTTTTCACATCTTTTCATCCTCATTACTGTATCCCTTTCTATTTCTATATAAACAACGCTTTAGATTCCTTGTTATTGATGCCAAGGAATTCTCTGTAGATTTTCTTTCCTGATATTTATTAACTCTCTTTACAGACCACTCCTGCCCCCTTGGGTTTTATAGTTACTATAGCTATTTAGATTAATCAGTGACTGTACACTTGGTGTTAATGTTTTACTTAACTCTGTAACTTGGGCTTAATGTTTATTATCTTTTTTTTTCAATTGCAACTTCTGCAAGGCCTCATTAATCACCAGTCACAGGGCCACTTTGTGGATTGTAGTTTTGATTATGTGCAGGAGAGAAAATTAGTTGGTTCAGCTCATCTTGGGTTAGGTAGAGCCCATGTCTGGTTAGTAGGAAAATGACTCTTGAATTAAGGTCTACTCTATTAAGTAAGAACCTAAACCTGAAAAGAAAGTTTAAGCTGGGAAGTCACTTGACATTTGCTTCTGTATTATTACATAGAGATGTTCTTTCTCTCTGCCCATTGTGGCTTTGAGTATGTTTCTGAGGCAGTTGTGTAGAAATTTACCGAAGTTTATATAAAGATATTTTTCTGTCTCTACGTATGATTGTCTTGGTTGGATGTGATTATCTTGGATTAAATTTTCTCCTCTAAGTTGGTGCTACACTGTCTTAGAGCCTTTGTTTCAGAGACACAAATGCTAACCTGATTTCTCATGTGTTTAAAAGTTAGTTTCTTCGTAGAAATACACATTTTACCAACACATATCACCAGGTTGTAGTATTAACACTTAAACATTTTGGCAGGAATATGGTAGTTTATTACAATTTATATTAGCTCTTTTAAAATGGTTCTCTTAAATATTTCATAATAATATATGATCCTTTTCTCATTCTGTGGAAAATTTCTAATCTGTGATCTCTCCATTCTTTTGAAATTTTAATTTTCTCAATTCTAAAATATTTGTCAAGTCTGCTTTCTGCATTGACAATTTTTCTATATGAGGTAGAGTCATAGTGTAAAGATCCAAACAGGCTTTGGAACCAAAAAGACCTGTTGTTAAATTCTGGTTCTGTCACTTGCTAGTGAATGTCAGCTACTTAATTGTTTAAACCTATTTTCTTGGTGAGTGAAAAGTAATAAAATACGGATTTAAAAGGCCTGGTTCATGGTTGTTCAATAGTTGTCATCTTCTGCCTTTATTTTGTTTTGATTCAAAATGATCCTTTTTTTTTTTTTTTTTTCTAACTATAGTAGAACGTCCATAATTGACCATCTATTTAAGTGGACTTTAATTTTCATAGACGGGACGTACACCACATGTTCCTTCTGTTGACCAGTTTCTTGCAGTCCCTTGGGTGGTGAACTTACAAGAGGTCCTCCTGCATTTCATGTGGTTGTTCATTCTATGTGTGTGATATTTGCATCTCATTGTTAGAAATCTATCATGTGCCATCTAAATTTATTTTTATTTTTATTAAATCATAACTGTGTACATTAATGCATTTATGGGGAACAAGGTGCTGATTTTATATATAATTCGGAATGCTTACATCAACTGGTTAACATAGCCTTCACCTCAATTATATGTTGTGTTAAGACATTTATACTCTGGCTCGGCACCTATAACTCAAGCGGCTAAGGCGCCGCCACATACACCAGAGCTGGCAGGTTTAAATCCAGCCGGGGCTTGCCAAACAGCAATGACAGCTACAACCAAACAATGACTGGGTGTTGTGGCAGGTGCCTATAATCTCAGCTAATTGGGAGGCTGAGGCAAGAGAATCGCATAAGCCCAGGAGTTGGCGGTTGCTGTGAGCTGTGATACATCTCAAAAAAAAAAGACATTTATACTCTACTCTTAATAGATTTGACATGTAGCCTTGCATTATGCACAATAGGTGAGGTCCCACCAATGCCCTCCCTCCAGGGGAGAGGGCATTCTCTTCCCCTCCCCTGCCCTCCCCTTCCGCTCCTTTTCCCTCCTTCATTATGGGCCATAGTTGTGTCTTATCATTCATATGAAAATGTGGTGATTATATATTGATTTCATAATAGTACTAAATACACTGGATACTTTATCTTCCATTCTTGAGATACTTTTCTAAGAATATGTTCTAGCTCCATCCATGTAAACATGAAAGATGTAAAGTCCCATTCTTTATAGCTGCATAATATTCTATGGTATACATATACCACAATTTTTTTTACTAAATGATAGCTGTGTACATTAATGCGATCATGGGGAACCATACACTGGTTTTATAGACCATTTGACACATTTGCATCACACTGGTTAACATAGCCTTCCTGGCATTTTCTTAATTATTGTGTTAAGACATTTACATTCTACATTTACTAAGTTTCACATATACCATTGTAAGATGCACCGCAGGTGTAATCCTATCAATCACTCTCCCTCCACCCATCTCCCTCCCTCCCCCTTCCCTTTTCCCCCTTCTCCCTATTCTTAGGTTATAACTGGGTTACAGCTTTCATGTGAAAGCCATAAATTAGTTTCATAGTAGGGCTGAGTACATTGGATACTTTTTCTTCCATTCTTGAGATACTTTACTAAGAAGAATATGTTCCAGCTCCATCAGTGTAAACATGAAAGAGGTAAAGTCTCCATTTTTCTTTAAGGCTGCATAATATTCCATTATGTACATATGCCACAATTTATTAATCCATTCGTGGATCGATGGGCACTTGGGCTTTTTCCATTACTTAGCAATTATGAATTGGGCTGCAATAAACATTCTGGTACAAATATCTTGGTTATGATGTGATTTTTGTTCTTCTGGGTATATGACTAGAAGAGGAATTATAGGATTGAATGGCAGATCTATTTTTAGATCTCTAAGTGTTCTCC
>CAUYPK010141295.1:0-19825 GCA_963574355.1 Loris lydekkerianus | reverse complement strand
GCAGCTCAGTCTGGGGCCCTACACAATGCCTAATGTTCTCTGCACTCCTGCTCAAGCTCTCCCCAAGGCAGTTCAACTGAGTGCCAAGTCCAAAAACACTGAAACAGTTCACAGGTAAGGCCTTTCCAGTTTGCAGTCTCACTGCTGCTTGTACTTATGGCTGCCGGTAGGATTAAGTTGATTGAACACACGCAACCACTTACCAGTTTTCCACTGTTTTCATCCTCCTCTTGGGTTCCAGAGGTCCCTTGCTGACTCCCTGTATCCTCAAAGGGATGATTATAGGCAGATCCCACCAGCCAGAGATGCCTGGATTCTTATCTCTCCAGACTCACTGTGCCCAGTTGCAGGGAAGCTGTTACTCAGATGCCATCTTGCTCCACCCCTCTCAGTTCAGTCTTAAAGTTGATTAACAAATGATGAACCAGTATAGCCATCTTTTCTTGCCTATTCAAAGATCAGAGTCTTGAGAATACTAACACATATACACCAAAAGGAATGCATGGGCCAGGCATGGTGGCTCATGCCTGTAATCCCAGCATTATGAGAGGCTAAAGCAGGTGGATTGCTTGAGCTGAGGAGTTTGAGTCCCTTGTCTCTAAAAATAGCTGGGTGTTGTGGTAGAATCTGTGGTTGCAGCTACTTGGGAGGCTGAGGTAAGAGGGTCACTTAAGCCCAAGAGCTTGAGGTGAGGCTGCTGTCAGCTATAATGTCACAGTTCTCTACAAAGGATGATAAAATGAGACTCTGTCTTAAAAAATAACAATAATAAATAAATAAATAAATAAATAAATAAATAAATAAAGTAGAGCAAGATGGCAGACCAGAAGGATTATTCAGCTGAGCTCTCCCAGTACAACAAGGGAAAAAGAGAGAACCCAGACATAGCTGGTGTGGAGACCTTGCCTGGAGTCATAGTTCAGGAAGCACAGTGAGGAGGTAGTTAACTGAATTCTGTGAATGATCTCTGCCACATTAGGCAAGTGATGGTGCCCATAGGAATTGTGCCCTCCACAGATGTCTTGCATGGGAGGAAGCCTTTCCAGAGTCTTAAGTTTTAGGGAGAAGCTACAAGTTGAGTGGAAAGCTTGGAGGAATGGGTAGTTGAATACCAGTTGGAGTGGATTTGACACTAGTTTGGTGGTTGGTGAGTCAGTCATACTGGGAAAGTTTTAGCAGCAATGGGGCTGCCATCATTGGAAGATCATGAACAGGTCTTAGCAGAAGCCTAAAGCACAGCCATCTTAATTCTGCCTGCCAGGACCAGAACTCCACTCTTGGGACAGGTTTAGGGACTCTGGACCCCAAAGGGACTGTTGTCAGGAGTCACTGTGAGACCTGACCCTAAAGGATTCTGGAGAGCTTTAAGATCTCAAAACAGTAGGCTCTGAATGCTGAGGAAACAATCAGGTGATCACCTAAGGAAACTAAGTTAGGAATAAGGAACACAGAGGTTGCAAGTTAGAAATAAGGACCACAGAGTTTGTGGTCTCCTTAAAAATACAACCACAGTGCCACCTGGTATCCCAGCAACATATTGCAACATATATATTCCTAGTAATGTTGATCCCTTCTGCTATATATAATTTTTTCTTAACTTTTTTTATTCTTTTTTTTTTTCCCTCTTCTTTTCTGTATTTCTGAGGTTGCTGCAATTTTAGGCTATTTGAGCTTTTTTGTTTTGTTTTGCTGAGTTTTGTTTTTGCTAATTTGTTTGGTTGGTTGTATTCTTTACTTCCATTTTTACTTTCCTCAAGAGCAAGGACTCCTGTATTTTTGGTCACAAGGAAGAATTTGGCTATGCTAAGGCTGGTAAGGAGCTCCTGATTTCAAGGAGTCCTCCTAGTCCCTCAAAATACTTGAATTACAGGAGAAGCCCGAACACAATGCCAATCAATACCATTTTTTCCATCACTCTCATTATCTCTTTCTGTCCTCATTCTCTCCAGTTCTTCAATTCTTTTTTTTACCCTCCTTCCCTTTTTTCTTTTTATTTTCTTTTTTATCTTTCCTTCTCTTTTCTTCTTGCACTTTACCCTTCTCTTCCTTTTGACCTGAGCTTTACGGCAAGGTAATTTGAAGCAAAGGAGGAAATGAGAAAGAAAAAGGAGTACAATGAAGTGAACAGGCAGAAAGAGCACATGAGGAGGAACCAAAAGAAAAATTGGGGCAACATGAAAAACCTAACAGAGCACCTTCTCGAAGGGACCATGAGACAGCTACTGTAGAAGACTCCATCTATAAAGATTTAACAGACATGAAAGGGAATTTAAAATATGGATGATAAAGACAATAAAAGGAATAGATGAGAAAAATGCAAAGAGAGAACCAAAAGTCAGACACGAGATATGTAGAATATAGAAAGGACATGGCAGAGCTTAAGGAAATGAAAGAGACAATCAAGGAATATAAAGATGCAGTAAAAAGTATCAAAAGTAGGTTAGACTATAGAGAAGAAAGAACATTAGAGCTGGAGGATAACATTTTCAAGTTAACCCAGGTAGTCAAAAAGGCAGAAAAGAAGAGAGAGAAAGTAGAACAGGCACTTAGAAAATTATGAAACTTCATAAAGCTTTAAAACATATGAATAATAGGTATTTCTGAAGGGGAAGAAGATTGTTCCAAAAGAATAGAAGCCCTACTGGAGACAGACTATCATAAAAGAAAATTTCCTAAGTTTTGCTAAGGATCACAACACACTCCTTTCAGATGGATATCAAACCCCAGGTCATCTAGATTCAAACAGAGCTTTGCCAATGCACATTGTAATAAATCTGTCCAAAGCCAAGATGAAAGAAAAAAATTCTACAAGCAGCCAGGAGTAAGCACCAACTGACCTATAGAGGTGGAGTCATTAGGATGACAATAGACTTTTCAACTGAAACCTTCCAAGCCAGAAGAGAATGGTCATCCACATTCCACATTCTTAAACAAAACAATTTCAGCCCAGAATTCTTTATCCTGCTAAACAAAGCTTCAAAATTAATGGAAAAATCAAAGATTTTGCAGATATATAAGCATCGAGGAAATTTGCCAAAATGAGACCATCTCTATAGGAAATCCCTAGACCTATTCTCAACACTGACCATCATAACAGACCACCAGCAAACTAAAAACCCGGAAGGTAAAAGTCAAACCTTAGCTTCCACAATGATGCAAAGGATAAAACTACACAACAGACTTTCACAAAATAAGATGAATAGAATTCCACCACACTTATAAATTCTCTCTAATAAATGTTGATGTATTGACTTCAACACTGAAGAGGCACAGATTGACTGACTGGATAAAAAAGCACAAGCCATACATATGTTGTGTCCAAGAAACACACCTAGCCTTGCAGTACAAATCAAGATGTAGGGTTAAGGGAAGTATTTAAGCAAATGAAAATCAGAAGAAAAGAGGGGTTCCAATCTTATTTTCAGATATAAGCAGATTTAAAGCAATGTAAGTTAAGAAAGACAAAGATAAACACTTTATACTGGTCAAAGGAATAATAAAACAAGAAGACATTTCAACGTTAAATATATATGCACCCAACTTAAATGTTCCCAGATTTATGAAAAAGACCTTAATGGGTCTGAGCAATATGATATCCCAAGATACTAAAATAGCCAGGGACATTATCACCCCTCTGACAGAACTGAAAAGATCCTCTAAACAAATACTAAACAATGATACAAAGGAATTAAACATGATTCTACAACAAATAGGATTAACAGACATATATGGAGAATACAACCCAAAGCTAAAGAATATACATTTTTCTCATCAGCCCACAGTACGTACTCCAAAATAGACTAGTACACAAATCAAACCTCAGAAGAATTAAAAGAACAGAAATTATACCTGTGTATTCTCAGACCACAAGGCAATAATGGTAGAACTCAACTCAAACAAAAATATTCATCCCCCAAGACGATTGAAATTTAAAAATCTTATTCTGAATGATAGTTGGGTTCAGGAAGACATAAAAGAAGAAATCATTAAATTCCTCAAGCATAACAACAATGAAGACACAAGTTAGCAAAATCTGTGGGATACAGCAAAAACAGTTGTAAGAGGAAATTTTATTGCATTAGACACTGACATTTGAAAAACAGAAAGAGAGCACATCAACAAACTCTTGAACCATCTTATGGAATTGGAAAGCGAACAACAATCTAATCCCAAACCCAGTAAAAGAAAAGAAATAACACAATTTAAATCAGAGATTAATGAAGTTAAAAACAAAAAGATCATTCAGAAAATTCACCAAAAATTTGGTTTTTTAAAAATAAATAAATAAAATTGATAAACCTTTGGTCAGATTAACCAGAAACAGAAAAGTAAAATCTCCCAATAAGAAATGATAAAGGGAAAATAACACAGATGCCACAGAGCTACAAAAGAACATCTCTGAGTACTATAAGTGCTATGCCCAGAAATTTGACAATGTGGAGGAAATGGATCAATACCTGGAATTGCACCCTCTCCCTAGATTTAACCAAGAAGAAATAGATCTCTTAAACAGACCAGTTTCAAGAACTGAGATCAAAGAAACAATACAAAATCTCCCCCCACTCCAAAAAGAGCCCTGGTCCTGATGGCTTCACAACAGAATTCTATCAAACCTTCATAGATGAGCTTATGCCCATACTGCAGAAAACATTCCAAAAAATTGAGAAGGAAGAAATCTTCCCCAACACATTGTAGTAAGCACACATCATTCTGATACCAAAACCAGGAAAAGACTCAACTGAAAAGGAGAATTTCAGAGCAATTTCACTAATGAATATAGATGCACAATTTTTCAATAAAATTCTAGCCAGTAGATTATAGGTACACATTAAAAAATCATTCATCAAGATCAAGTAGGTTTCATTCCAGAGATGCAGGGCTGGTTTAACAGATGCAAATTCATAAATGTTATTCATCATATCAACAGAAGCAAAACAAAAACCCTAAGATCCTCTCAAAAGACTCAGAAAAAACATTCAATAAAATTCAGCATCCTTTTCTAATTAGAACACTTAAGAATATAGGCATAGGTGGTACATTTCTTAAACTTATGGAAACCATCTATGACAAACCCACAGCTAATATTATACTGAATGGAGTAACACTGAAATCTTGCCCACTTAGAGCTAGAACCAGACAAGGTTGTTCTCTATCACCACTACTATTTAACATAGTGCTGGAAGTTCTTACCAATACAACCAAGTGAGAAAAAGAAACAAAAGGCATTCAACGGGAGCAGAGAGGGTTGAACCCTCTCTCTTTGACAACAATATATTCTTATTCTTAGAGAATCCAAAAGACTCATCTACAAGACACCTAGAAGTGATAAAAAAAAAAAAAATACAGCAATATCTCAGGATATAAAATCAATGTCCACAAATCAGTAGCCTTTGTATATGACACTAATAACCAAAAAGCTAATTAGTGACACAATTTCTTCACAGTAGTCTCAAAAGAAAATGAAATACCTAGGAATATACCTAACAAAAGAGGTGAAGGACCACTACAAAGCAAATTATGAAACCCTAAGGAAAGAAATAGCAGAAGGTATTAACAAATTGAAGAGCATACCATGCTGCTGGATGGGAAGTATCAACATTGTCAAAATGTCTATACTTCCCAAAGCCATCTATAGATTCAATGAATCCCCATTAAAATACCATCATCATACTTTCAAGATTTGGAAAAAATAATTCTTTATTTTATATGGAACACATATAAAATCCCACATAGCTAAAGCAATAGCCAAAGCAATTCTTAGTAATGAAAAACAAAGCTGGGGGTATCAACCTACCAGACTTTCAGCTATATTTCAAGGCCATGGTGATCAAAAACAGCATGGTATTGGCACAAAAATAGAGACATTGACATTTGGAACCAAATAGAAAACCATGAGATGAAACTAACCTCTTACAGCCACTTGATCTTTGATAAACCAACAAGAATATACACTGGGGAAAATAATACCTATTCAATAAATGGTGTTGGAAGAACTAGATAACCACATGCAAAAGAACTCGCACCTCTCACCACTTACACAAATTGATTCAAGACAGATAAAAGATTTAAACCGAAGGCATGAAACAACAAAAATCCTTGAAGAAAGTGTGGGGAAAATGGATTAATATCAGCCTGGGGAAAGACTTAATGAAGAAGACTTCCATGGCAATTGCAACAACAACAAAAATAAATAATTGGGACTTAATTAAACCGAAAAGCTTCTGTACAGCTAAGAAAACAGTAACCAAAGCAAATAGACAACCTTCAGAATGAGAAGATATTTGTATATTGTGAACTGGACAAAAACTTGATAACTAGGATCTACAGATAACTCAAATTAGTCAACAACAAAAAAGACCCAACAATCCCATATATCAAGAGACAAGAATATAACCTTCTCTAAAGAAGACAGATGAAGGGCTAATAGACAGATGAAACAATGCTCATCATCCTAATCATCAAACACAAATCAAAACCATCCTGAGATATCACCTAACCCCAGTAAGAATGTCCCACATGATGGTCTCAAAGCTGCAGATGCTAGCGTGGATGTGGAGAGAAGGCAACACTTTTACACTGCTGGTGTAAAACTAGTTTGCACCAGCAAACTTTTTTGGAAAGAAGTAAGGAGAACCCATAAAGAACTCAAACTTGACTTCCCATTTGATTCTGCAATCCCATTACTGGGCATCTATCCAGAAGAAAAAAAAATCCTTTTATCATAATGAAATTTGCACTAGACTGTTCATTGCAGCTCAACTTACAAACACCAAGATGTGGAAATAGCCTAAATGCCCACCAAACCAAGAATGGATTAATAAGCTGTGGTATATGTATACCATGGTATACTATTCAGCCATTAAAAAAGATGGAGATTTTATATCTTTTTTATTAACTTGGATGGGGTAGAACACATTCTTCCTAGTAAAGCATCAGAAAAATGGAGAAGCAAGAATCCAATGTACTCAATTCTAATATGAATGCAGTAGATGAGCTAATACATGGTGGGGGGTAGAGGAATGAGGGAACAGGGAGAGGGGTGGTGGTCACATGGTATGGCACACTTTTGGAGATAGGACCTAAGTATAAGAGGGACTTTATCTAACAAATGTGATCAGTGTAACCTAATTCTTTGTACCCTCAATGAATCCCAAATAATTAAAAAAAATTTCACAGCAAAAATAATAAATAAATAAAATAAAGTAAAAAAAATGTACAAATGTCATTAATGAATTGCATCATTATATTTGTAGTATGTCTAATATTTAGTAATATTAATATCATTCAGAATGCAAGGCAAATAAATACTTACCTTTGAAACTAATAATCATTGTTAAATATTCTGAATTAGCCATTACAACTGTATATTAAACCCATTCATATAATTCCCATTTACTTTTACTGACAGGCTCAAGTTTGCTGATTTTTCAGGTACTGAATATGTCCATCTTCTAACATGCACTCTTTCCTAGGATATCTCTTGGGGAAACAGCTTTGTTTGTCATTAAAAAGTTAAATATTTCATAAAAACATTAATGACTTTGATAGCTCTTCATGTGCAATAAAATATTTTCTATTTTTTATAGGTACCCTGAGACAATCCTCTCGAAAAGTGCAATTTTATAAACCAGATTGGGAAAAAGTGCATAAATCAATGTAGCATGCTTCATGCTTATTTTTCTGAAATAACAAAAGGCAGAATTACCCTTTTACAGTACAGTTTTCAGCCCACATATTTGAACAGTAAGTAGAATCATAATATCTTCAACAGTTTGGCCATCTGTTATTGTTCCAAAAAGCTTTAGGGAATATTCAGTGTAATGGAATGTAAAACATTATCAACTGCTATTGTCTGAAACATTCTGGAATAAAATCTGTAAACCTTTCTACCCAGATAAACCAATTCAAAAAAACAAAACAAAATGTGACTTATACGGTGAATATGAAAACAAAGTTTAGAGAAAAAATAAAAGGTGGCTTTGCTAATATCTGAATTTATATATTTAAAATGAATCCAGTTGGTACCTATGGCCTGTGTTTATTGTGTGTTCATCATGTGCCGGGGACTATTCTAAGTGCTTTTCCTGAAGCACTTGCTTGATCTTCATAACAATTCTCTGAGGCATGTTATTATCCCTATTTTATGAATAAAAAAATTAAGGAGACATTAAATAATTTTCCTGAGAGCAACAATTGGGAATGGCTGGCTAAGGACTTCCGGAAGCCTATTCCTGCATAAAGGCAGTGAACACTAGCAAAGATTAGCATGATCAACTTTTTCAAACTCTAGAAATTAGCTAAAGATTTGCAACAATCTAAGAAGACTTTATTTGAGAAGAATGACTGAATCCTAATAAGAACAGAGAGTTTGGTAGTGTTTTTATTTGCCCTATATCTACTCCCCTTCCCCAGTTCCTTGAAAATCTTGACAACCAGAAACCTTATAATAACAGTAACTGTGGAAACCTTGCAACCTTGCAGCCACCAAAGAGCTGGGTTTGGAGCTCCACCAAAAATGCCCTATTCCCAGACCATCACAACTACTTTACCAGGTGAGAATCTCCCTAAAAAAGTCCCCTTTGTAGCACTTACCTGTATTTGAAGTGACTTCATAGGCTCCCTAGGATCAGCCCTATCTCTAGGGCATTTGCTAAAGAATTGGCAGCAATTTTTTTTTAACATTGCATCATCCTGAAGCTGTGATACTGAGAGTGGCAAATAAGATACAAGATATTTCTTGCATATTCTAAATCCCCCCAATCTTCTTTTTTAATTTATCTCTTTCCAACATCCTTGCATGCATGTTCACAAACATGCACACACATTCATGCACACAAATACATGAGCACACCACCTTCTTCCTTTAACTGGAAAACAAAAGCCTTGCATATCTACTAATGTAAAAAAAAAAAAAAAAAAGTGCCAGAGATCTCTAATTCACTCAATCTGGCAGCATGAATGTAGTCTGCTCTAAACTAACATACTGCTATACCCAAGTTACTGTGTTCATGGTATGATACCACCTTAAACTTGGTATGTTTCAAGGAAATTCAAACCTATTGCCATCTCTAGGAAATACTTTCATCTTCTCATTCTCAACAGTCCTGCCAGTATTTGCATATGTACATGTGTATAAAGAACTCTATACTTGTACATTTATTATTTCTGGGATCTTTTTGAATGTATCTAAAGAACAAATGATAAACAGAATATTTTGACAACTAATATCATAAAACGAGACTTGCTCCTCATCAGTACAAACATCAACATGGCATAAGATTCACGAAGGAAAAACCATTAAGTCTAAAACTGTGGCAGGTCTGAGATATAAGTAGATACTCTACTTATAAGCTACAGAGTTTGCCTGATGCAGTGATAAGTCAGCAGAGAGGTAGTTGGGAAGGTAGGGTGGGTGATCGTTAATAGACAAATGTTGACCTGAGAGTAAACACAAAGTCTCCATTCAGAAATTTTAGTACTCACAGAGCATCTTAGTGCTGGGGAGGTTAAGACTGCTCAACGTTGCCCTGTACATAAAGAGGGAGATCACCGCAGACCCACAAACTAAGAAATTCAAAGCTTTGGCTGGTGGACCCATCCTTTCCTCTGGCAAAGGAGAGTTCTTAACTCTGAGATGCAAGCAAATATCTACCAGAGAGACAAGTCTCTAAATCTCTCTTAAGCAACATACTATATCTTCCAAGACATGTTTTCTATTTCACCATGCTTTAACCAAGGTCACCAGTAGTCATTCTTCAAAAAGGTTAGACCATGTAGTAAAATGAAAGTCTTCATTCATGAAGAATTGCCTCCCAATAATCAGGTTCAGAGCCTCAGGTCAAATCTTCGAGTGACATTTCCTGATTTATTCCTCAGTTTGCTTTCACTAAGTAATGAAAGATTGAGAGACTAATATAAAGGAAGCTTCCTATTCCATAAGAAAAAAAAATACGATACTTTCTTTGCTATTTTTAATTTCTATTAAATAAATGAATGATATTCATTATTATTGCCTTATTATAAATTACCTGAATTTTTGAGAGTAATCATTTACAGGAGTTATCATTTACTGACAATAACAAGGTAATATTCTCAAATCATAACATTCTGTTTAGAAACAAGCTATTTATTTAATAACATTTTGGTCCCATATCTTTTCTTAAAAAATCACACAAAATAATCAAATCAATAGACTGTCTCCATCCCAGAAGAGTTAATAAGTCGTTATATTTTATAAGTTCTGCTTAGAAGAGGCTACTTTATGTAGCCCTCACTAACTTTCAGGGAATATAACAAAATATTAGAGAGATAAAATTGACTTCATTTAATTTGATGCTGTAAAAATATTTTGAAATAAATTTCAAAATAAAAAAAAATTAGCAAATCTAGATCATATTTTAGGAGCAAAGCTTCAATGTCCTAAAATTATAGAATCATTTATGACCCTCTCAGAGCCATAATAATTTTTTTTAAAGCATGAATCACAGCATGTCATAACTCTGTTCCAAACCCTCTGGTGACTTCTCATTTTAGTTATCAAAAAAACAAACAAACAAACAAACAAACAAACAAATAAAAAAAAAACTGGGTCCTTTAAATTCCCTATAATAGCTCTGTCCTACTTAACAGTTGTCTTTTTTTGTTTGTTTTATGCACTTATTAGGTTTTGCTATGTCTACATATTCCAACCAAATCGTAAGTCATTTGATAAACAGTGGAGTATAACCAACATGAAGCTTAGAAATAAGGCTTAGGGCTCTTCAATTTTGCACTGAAACTAGATGAATTCTGTATGTAATTCAAATGTTAGGGTGATTTTTCAAGTGTTGTGGCAATTTGTTGTCTTGCTCAACGGTAGGCTCGGATCACTAAACATCCTTTGAAGAGAGTCATACATGCGTTCAGAGCACAACATTTGTTGTACAGAATATCCCAAGTCTAACGTAGGAGGGAAAGCATGTAAGTAAACACTATTATTCCTTAACAAAACATCAAAAGCAAAAATAAAATGTGAAAGAATTCTAGGGCGGTGGTCAAGATCACTTAATTACTTGGTCCAAACGGGAAAATTCTCCTGAGTGAAGTAAGGAATATTCAGAAACCTAAGTCTGCTCAGAGATAAATAGAGCGTTTTAGAGAGACATTAATTTTGCAAAGTCAAAAACAATAAGTTGACTGCAAGGCCAACATACAATCCAAGCATATTCATGGATGGTGTTGGTTCACCTGATTAGGAACCAACTAGAAACAGAACCAGATACAGAAAACTAGATACAGAACCAACTAGAAAACTGATATAAAAGACATCTCTTCAACAGTGTGCCAACAACACCACTTTTGTGTAAAAAGAGTGTGATGCTTCTACATTGTTATCCATATACCTAAGTGCAAGACCTTTCACTTAGCAGAAATATCTTTATTTAAATTCATGAAATTTGCATATAAAACTACTAAAATCAAGTTCTCCTTTAAGTATGACTGAATTAATTCCATATATATATATATGCATTTGTTATTCCTTTACAACCACCCCGTGGGAAAGGTGCTATCGCTTCATCAGTAATAGAAACACTAAATGTGGCTCCATATAAGGAAGAAAAGAGGAGAAAAGTTGAAGAAGACACTCTTCCACCACCTTCCCATCATGAGACCATGAGAAGTATCTGGGCTCTGCTGTCGGCAGACAAGGGAGCCGTCTGAACTGACTGTACAGCCTGGAGTCTCAGGCAAGTGTTCTCAGCTATGAAGTGGTGATGATCAAACCTGCCTCACAGGGCTATGTTACATCAGTCAATGAAGTTGAAGTACACGAAACCATTCTGGTATGTTACTGTAGTTGCTGGGGAAAACATAGCTTTAAAAATCTGTAATGTGTTTACCAAAAATCTGACGTTAGGAAAATTCTGAGAATCGATGTTACGGATTGTGTATGTGGCTCTCAAAATGATCCTCATTTTGAACGATTCCCTGCTGTGTTGCCAATCAAAAGGAATTACAGCTTACCTCTGTAGGACCATGCTCCCAAAGACTGATTAGCTTTTAACCATGATTCAAGATTTCGTTTTCATAATAGGAAATAACAGTTTTGCAGAGTAGTCTGGCAGGGCTTTAGAGAACAGCTCTGTCAGGCTGACATGTGCTTTTATTAACCATATTTCCTGTAGCAGCCCAGACAATGAGAAATCCACTTCTGCGAATGTAACCAATTATAACTGAACAGGTACGCTTTTTCCCCCAGCCTGGTCATGATGTCAAATTTTTGATTAAAAAGGTCTTGTGCTTTTAGCTAAATGGGGGTAAATTTCTTTCCATTTGCAAGAAAAAGCTATTTTCTGTCTCTCATTCCACAGCCCTTTAGTATATAAATTCTTATCTCTCAATGGCAAATAGTCACAAATATAACCCCTTGAAATGGGGGAAATGATATTGTCATATTTGTTTGAAAACAAATCGAGTTAATTTCAGGAAGGAATAACGTGTACTACTGCACAAAATCAGAAACAACGTGTGGTCATAGAAGGACAGGGATGAGATGTGCAGAATGAGTCCCAGTGGGGGGACTCATGGGACAGAGTGGGTAGCCACGGAGAGGCATCTCAACAGTAACAAAAAAGGGAAACTTCAACATCAAAGAAATAAATGAGCTAGTGGGGTTCTGCCATATGTATACATAATGGAGTGGCACACCACAGCTATGTAGCTTTGTGAAATGCAGGAATAAAATAAAGAGTCATTCTTTTATTTTTTTAGAGATGAGATCTCTCTCTTTTGCCCTGACTGGAGTGCAGTGGTGCAATCTTGGCTCATAATCTCAGACTCCTGGGTTCAAGTGATCCTCCCACATCAGCTTCCCAAATAGCTAAGACTGTAAGCATGCCACCATGCCTGGCTAAGGTTTTGTAGAAGACAGTTCCCGAAAAAAATCCTCCCAGAGAAGGTAAGAAAAGATGAGAGCAGGCACCAAATTTCTACTATATGCAGGATTTAGAAGAGAAAACAAGCCTCATTAAATCAAGTGCTACAGACAAGGGCTCCTCTTTGGATGCCAAGGACAGGGACATTTATAGAGCATGTCAATAGGAAGACCACCATACTGCAAAAATACCACAAGATCATCTGAGGATCCTTACTTTTTCTTCTTTTTAAAATTCTTTAGCTATAGAAAAGCAGCCTGCTGCTATTTGAAGAAACTAAAGAGAAGATCTTTAGTTATTTTCAACTCTTTACTGGCCATTATATGAATATAGAATCGTAGATTGTTAGAATATTTAATCTGGAAGAAATCGTGCTGATCATTTACTCTAACCCACTTTATGGGAAAGAACATGAAGATTATCCCAGATCACATGGCAAATAGAAACAGAGCAAGACACAGCCATGTGCTCCTAGTTTCCAAATAATTTTTGTTGTTGTTGCTGTTGTTTTTCTACCATAGCTGTCTAACTCTAGATTAAATTTTCAACATTTTCCCAAGAAAATGGCTTCTAGTTCAAGTCCAAGAAAAGAAAATTCTGTTAATAGGGGAATGCAGATAGAAGTAAGCTAAATTGTTGTGGTGAGCGGTAAACAAGTTATAAAATGAAGATTCTTCACTAAAAGTAAGAGAGAAAAGTGAAAACCAGAAAAAAATATTTTTGGCTTGCACTCAAAATAGATGTAAAAATAACCATTTCTTATTTGCTCAATTGTTTTCCTCCAGGGACACGGCAGTATCAGGTATGGCAATGTCCTTTTAACTAGTCTCTCTGTTTTTATCCTCACTTCACTGCTGTCTACCAGCAACACAAAAGCCAGATGAGTCCTTTAATGTAAGTCAGTTTATCTCATTACTTCACTAAATTGTTGAAACATGTCTCATAAAAAAGTTAAGCCAAAATCTCTATGATAACCTGCAAGGAGTTACCCAATGTGCCTCTCCCATTTTTATCTCCTTAGATCACTATTTTCCAGCCATTCAGGCTTCTGGCTAAACTTTCAGCATCCTGCCTGAGAATTTGTACCATCTTATTCCTCTGCATGGAACACTTTGCACCCATGCTCTACACGCCCATCATATGTCATAAAGCCTTGAAAAAATGTCATCTTCTCAGTCAGGCATACATTGACATCCTTTAAAAATTATTCTACCAACCTCAAACTCATAGTCCTTATCTGGCTCTATTTTTCCCCCATAGGCTTTGTAATGCTGTAACTTTGATGTAATCATTTACCTAAATGATTTATTCCCACTAGAATGTAAGCGTTAAGATGAGTAGCAAACTATTTACCATGGTATTTTGTTACTGGTTGTTACTGATGGATATGCAGCATTTAAAGCAGTATGTAAAATATACCAATCAACAGATGTTTATTGAGTGAGACACTTGGCTAAAACGTTCATCTTGTTAAAAGAGGTAACCTCTGGTTTTACTCAGATAAAACTATGTAAAGACGATACCATAGAGAAGACTGTATCACTGAGTGTTCCTAACACTCAAAGAAGGGATCTGTTACCTCCAGTCTGAGCTTGAAGAAATGTCAGAACCACACCAGAAATTGTTAGAGAGTCATACACAACTTTAATGAGAAGATTTAGCTAAATGAAATATCAGACCATTTACCAGGATGGGAAAACCAAGGATCATAAAAATTCAAGTTTTCCCAAATTAACATGTTTAATATCATTTCAATCAAAATCCTCAACAGATTTTTTATTTTTTGAGACAGAGTCTCACTATGTCACCCTCAGTAGAGTGCTGTGGTGTCACAGCTCATAGCAACCTCCAACTCTTGGGCTTAACAAATTCTCTTACTTCAGCCTCCCAAGAAGTGGTGACTACAGGTGCCCACCACAACGCCCAGCTATTTTTTTTTTTTTTTTTTTTTTTTATTGCAATTGTCATTGTTGCTTAGCAGGCCCAGGCTGGGTTCAAACCTGCCAGCCTCAATCTATGTAGCCAGCGCCCTAACTATTGAGCTATGGGTGCCGAGACATCACCAGATATTTTTTAGAAGTTAATGAAGTGCTTTAAAATCTCATTTGAAACAATAGGAAACTTAAAACCTAAATAATTACTAAATAAGAATAATTACAGGAAATATGTATGTATATCTATACTAGGAATACTAGAAAATTCTACATTGTAAGTAACTGATATCAGTGTTAAAACAAGTTAAATAAATCAAAGACAGATTAGAAAGTTGATAAACTACCTACAGAACAAAGTTAAAACATGATATTAGGAAAATATAGTAACCAGTTGTAAAAACTAAAATTTGATCCTCACCTCATCACTACAAAAACCCATACCATATACAAAATAAATTCCTCCTGGATTAAAAAAGTTTAATAAGATGAACAAAGATTTATTAGAAGAAATAAGTAGATCTGATTTTAAGACAAGAAAGGCTTTCCAAGCTTAAAACTATAGAGCTGAGCTATAAGAATGAACATTTTTAATGCATTAAATTTATCATTATTAAACTAATAATCAATGTGCATTAACTCTGGATAAGAAGGCATTGATTTTTTTTTTTTTTTTTTTTTTTTTTTAGAGACAGAGTCTCACTTTATTGCCCCAGTAGAGTCCTGTGGTGTTTCAGCTCACAGTAACCTGCAACTCCTGGGCTTAGACAATTCCCTTGCTTCAGCCTCCTGAGTAGCTGGGACTACAGGCACCTGCCACAACGCGCGGCTATTTTTTTGTTGCAGTTTTGCTGGGGCCAGGTTTGAACCTGCCACCCTCGGTATATGGGGTTGGCACCCTACCCACTGAGCCATAGGCGCCACCCCAAGAAGGCATTGATTTTATGAGATGAAAAAACTTGGAGAGGTTTGGGGGTCAGAGGGGAGTCCTTTAAGGTATTGGGCTTAGAAATTTCACTTCCTTTTTTCTATCTATTGTCACCAGACCTTCAGTAAATTCTTCAGCCCCAATGCATGGTTATTTTTACTTGAAAAATATGTATGTATATTTTATTGATAACTTGAGACACTACAGACCAAGGAGATCTGACAGTTAGGATGCCTGCACTGAGATGTCCCAGGTTTGCTAAAAACTAAATAAGGAGAGTGAAGAGTTAGAGAAAAGGAGAAAGGACAAAGCTCCAACATAAATTTTTGGAAATAATGGAGCAGGTTGTTGGACTATCAAAAAGTATATAAAATTGAGGGCTATTTGATTTTAGTTGGATATTAAAGAAAAACTTGACATCCGAAAGGATGAGTAGCAATAATAACATGTCATGTGCATACACATATACGTAGATCTGCACATGTAAATACATAGACATACAATATGAAACACACACATACTTGTAAACAATTTATTGAGCAAGTTGGACTTAATAGGGTATAAACAGTAGACAACTTGATTCTTGCTCATTGATACATATCCCTTAAATTTTCTATGAACTAGTGGTTGTTCTAACCCTGCATAAAATGCTGAGGAAATCCCATAGTTTTAGTGAATAAGTAGTTCATAAAAGTCCATCCTTGTGTAACAACCACTTAACTCCAGCTCAGTTTAGTGTAATAACTAAGCTCAGAATCCTTCCTAATCCAGGGCTGCTTCTTGCAGCTTAAGCTGCATCTGAAGCTCAGTTGTTTTTCAAATCTACAAAGAACTAAGTATGCTTGACTTCTTAATTATGATCTCTCTCCCTCTCCTTCCTCTGCTCCTAACTTTTCTTTTTGACTTCTTTACCCTGGGATAAAAAAAGGAATAAGCAGAAAGAACATACATTCTTGGGTTACTGCTATCTTTGCAATTTGGATATGGCAGGAGTCAAAAATATACCATTTCATTCATGGGATGCTTCTGCAGATTACTTGGAAACCATTTCATTTGGAACCACACTGAAGTTTCCTTGACTAAAGATAACCACTTATAAATATCACCCTCAGCTCCTCTACTTCAGGAACTGTATCCATTAGTCAAGGTCCTTTCTCTTCTCTCAAGTTCACACTTTGTCAGAGAACCCATACCTTTACTACTTTCACTCTGCCATTGACAGAAGTGCAGGTTTCTTTCAATACAACTAACCTCGGGAAAGGGGAAGCTCTGGTCACAGCCCCTTATTTGTGCACTTTGTTTGTATGGATAAAATGCCAGTTCCTGTTATCCTCAAACTCTTATAGCCCAGGGGTAAATCCTTCAAATGGATCACTTGAAGAGCCCATCATGTGACTTGAGGTGAGGAGGAACCCAATTTCCTTTGCCCATAATGCTGGAGATAAGAAATTTACAGAATATGCTTAACAACTAATTGCTAAACAATCTTCTCACCTTGCTAACTTCTCAGCCTTTCTCTTACTTGACCTGGGGTGAGAATAAGCTCCGGATTAAAGAACATTTTCTCCAGGTTTCCAAGATGATAAATGTCCTACGATCAGTGCCAGCAGTTTTGTAGGGACCTTTACCTTCCCGCCCCCACATAAATGGTCCAGCACCTGAACTTAAAATATGGGGGCTCTTGGGAGGCCAAGCTGGGTGGATTGCCTGAGTTCAGAGGTTTAAGACCAGCCTGAGCCACAGAGAGACCTTGTCTCTAAAAAATATCTGGGTGTTGTGGCAGGTGCCTATAGTCCCAGCTACTTGAGGGGCTGGGAAGACAAGAGACTCACTTGAGCCCAAGAGTTTGAGGTTGTCATGAGCTATGACATCATGGCACTCTACCAAGGATGACAAAGTGAGAATCTGTCTCCCCCCAGAAAAAAATGGGGGCTCATGGGCTTCCATTCATTCCCAGGTTTGGGACCATTGGTTTAACTTTGAAATGAAGAGTTAACAAAGCAATCTCTTAGAAACTGCACACATGTTCACATTTACATATATGTCTATACATCACTTTATCACAGATAGAGAAAAATACAGAATCATACATATATGGGCGCTTGAGTCTATATGTGCTTGTATAATATAAATACATATTGATGGAACAAAATAATAATGAGATTGTTGATTTTATTTTCTGCTTTATTTTTTCTCTGTGTTCTTCAAATAGCATGCCTTACTCTTAAAACCATAAAAGTACCTATCTATACATAAACACAAAACAATGGATCTTAATTTAAAAGTGTGATCTTACTTCAAAAAATAAATAATTTACCACTGGAAAATAATTAATAATTAAGAAATCATGTAAAGAAATTTATGTAATTTTAAAAGCATCAAAAATTAGGAAGAATTGTTTAAGAAATGATATTGAGATATTTTGGAATCACTGTCATAATAAATATCAGATGGACTCAATAGTGTATAATATACACAAACACACATACACATACAGAGTGTACATGTATATATTATACACCGTATGTATGCATATGCATATAAACATACATATATGTGTACAGGTGAATGTGCAAGTATGTATCTACATAGTGTTTGTGTTTCTATAATGTATGATACGTGTGTATATATATGTGTGTGTGTACTTATATATGTAATTACATTCTTTAAAAGAGCTAAAAGAAATAACACTTGAAGAACCTGGGTTAATCCCAGAGCACAAATGAAAAGGCCAACAGATTTTGCTGCATAAACATTTAATACTTCCATGTACCCAATGAGTAAAAAGAACCAGCATTCTGGAAATAGCCTCAAATGTGACCCATTTTCATATTCTTTTAACTAAATAGATTGAAAAAGAATTGATTTGGAAAAAAATATAATAAAAATTTCTCTCTACTTCTCACAAACATTTATTGAGTGGTTGCTATGCTCCAGAAATGTTGCTAAATACTAAAGAAAAAGACACAAATGCAGTCGCATACCATATAACATGACATTTCAGTTAACAATGGACTCCATATGTGACTGTGGTCCCATTATAATGATTATAAATATTATAATGGAATGGAAAATTTTTATGGGCTAATGACATCAAAGCTGCCCTGACGTCAGAACACAAGACATTACTCTCACATATGTGGTGATGCTGGTGTAAACAGACTGACAGCTCTGTACTTGAAGGTATATTAAAGTATAGAATATCCAATTATGTCCTCTACATTATGTCATACTTGATAATGATGGTATGTGACTGTGTTTATATGTTTTTATACTATACTTTTGGTTATTATTTTAGAGTATACTCTTTCTACTTCGAAAAAAAGTTAAGTTAACTGTAAAGCAGCCTCAGGCAGGTCCTCCAGGAGGGATTCCAGAAGGCATTGCTATGGAAGATGATGGCTCTATGCCGTTACTGCCCCTGAAGACCTTCCAGTGGGACAAGATGAGGAAGTGAAAGGCAGCCATCTGGATGACCCTGACCCTGAGTAGGCCTAGGCTAACGTGCGTGTCTAAGTTTTTATCAAAAAAGTTTGAGAAGTAAAAAATAAGTCAATAAATATTTTTAAATGTAAAAAAAAAAAACTTATAGAATATAAGAATATAAAGAAAGAAAATATTTTTGTACAGTCGTACAATGTGCTTGTGTTTTAAGCCAAGTGTTACTGCAGAAGAGTCAAAAAGTAAAAAGAAAAAACTTCTAAAGTTTATAAAGGAAAAAAGTTACAGTAAGCTATGGTTAATTTGTTAGTGAAAAAAGATTTTTTAATAAATTTAGCACCACTTAACTGTACAGTGTTTATAAAGTCTACTGTGTTGTACTTAATGTCCTAGCCTTACAATGTACTCACCATTCCCTCACTGACTCACCCAGGGCGGCTTTCAGTAAGTGCCCTGTGCCATTTTTTATCTTTTTTTTTTTTTTTTTTTTTTTTTTCATTTTTTTGCTGGGGCAGGGTTTTAAACCCTAACCTCAGGCAAATGGGGCCCTTGCCCTAACACATTTATCCACAGGTACCACCCCTTTTATAGTTTATAATATAATTTTACAA
>CAUYPK010141294.1:0-22894 GCA_963574355.1 Loris lydekkerianus | reverse complement strand
AGAGCTCAGGTGATGGTGTTACAGGCAAAAGGAGCTATGTGGTTGTCACAAAGCATTATTGTAGTGGGAGAGAACAATTGGGGAAAGCTGGCCATAAGGTCTAATGATCATTTGTCAGTAAAACTTCTATGTTGAAATAGTTGTAGCAAATTAGATGTCAATTGATTCAGCATATTTCTAGAGTTTCTGTATGTGTTTTTCAAAGTAGTTTTGATATGTAATTCACCTATTTGAATTGTACAGTTCAATGATTTTTGGTGTGTTTATAAAATTGTGCATTTAGTGCAATCTATGTTAGAACATTTTTATTACTCCAAAAAAATTTCACCCCACTCAGACCTAATCCTCCAACCTTCTAAACACTCCAGCCCTTGACAACCACTGATGTACTTTCTTTCTTTGTAGATTTGTCCTTTCTAGACATTTAATAAAAATAAACTCATGTGATCTCTCATCTTTTATGACCAGTTACTTTCACTTAGTATATCGTCAGGGTTCATTTGTGTTGCAATTTGTATCATTATTTCATTTATTTTTTTCCCTAGTCAACAATGTAGTAATTAAAATTTATCTAAATTAATAAAAAAAAAAAACCTTCCTGATATAACGTAGCACCACCCAGATCATCTGCACAATTGTTCAGATGCAATATCACAATCACAAATAAATAAACACATAAAAAGATAAACTCCAAAAATCAGGAGAAATAAGCATAAAAGCAAATACCCTTGGGAACACATATGGAGAGTGGGTTAAAGTAATGAAAATACAGACAAGGAACGTCAGCCGAGACCTGGAAACTATAAAAGAAAGCAGAATGGAAATTCTAGAACTGAGAAAATCAATAAATTAAATTAAGAACCTAATTAATAGAGTACTGCCTCTGGTCAGAATGTAAAGCCACAAGAGACTGCTGCTATTACCTAATAATAAAAACTGGCAGGTTGAGCCACAAAAACCATAGTTGTTCTGAACATATTAGAGAGTCAGAATGAAAAGAAGCTTATGTGAACTAAATTCCATTGAGGCAGAGGAAATATATGGAAGGATAACAGCCAAAAAGTTTCCAAAATTGATGAAAGTGATCATCCCATAGGTACAAGTCGTCACCAGGCAGCGGGATAAATACACACACACACACAGACACAACCATAACGGGGTATATTATATTCAAACTCCTGACATCTGCAACTGAAGAGCAAACCATATAAGTGGCCAAAGGGAGAAGGTAAACACATTATCCACAAAAGAAAAAAGAAGACTTACGATCGATTTCTCACTATAAAAGACTGAGTTCAGTGGACAATGGAATGATATATTTAAAGGTCTGAAAGAAAAAACCATCTAGAATTCTATACCCAGCACTAACTCTAGAAAAATATGAAAATGAAAATAAATACAGATGTTTTCAGATAGAAGCTCAGAGAATTCATCTCCAGTAGACCTAACTAAATACTAAAGGTATTCTCCAGAGTCCCAGGTGTCGTCAAACTTTTTTAACAGGGGGCCAGTTCACTGTCCCTCAGACTGTTGAGGGCCGGACTATAGTTTAAAAAAAAAACAACTATGAACAAATTGCTATGCACACTGCACATATCTTATTTTGAAGTAAAAAATCAAAATGGGAACAAATACAATCACACTGCCTCATGTGGCCCGCAGGCCGCAATTTGAAGACCCCTGCAAGAAGGAAATGATCTCAAATAGAAGCTGAGAGATGCAGGAAAAAGTAAACATGTGAGCAAATCTAAATGAACTTAATATAATAATAGTGTACAGTAGGTCTTAAATATAAAGAGAACTAAAAGACAACCACCATATAACATAAAAATTAGAAGGGAAGGGCAAATACAAGTAACACATTAACTGCCATTTGAGTTGTATTTAACTTAAGCTAGTTTTGAGCTTTGTGAAGCATATATAACTCACACATTTCTTGCCCTATCTTGACCTAATAAAACACAATGGCCCCAACACTGCTAGTGTTGGCAGTCAACGTGTTACGGTGTTACAAAGGCCTCAGTTGTCCAAGAATGACACAAGTATAAGTCAAAGATGCATTCAGGAACTACTAAATGAATAACAAAAGAAATTCCAATTGATAAGCTGAAAGAGAGGGAAAAACTGAATAACTTAGTCAAAAGAGGGCTAGAAAAGATGAAAAGGTGAACAAAGGATAGGCAGAGAAAATATAAATAATAAATGATTTAAAGCCAAATATATCAACTATTAAACAGACATGCTCTATCTAGTAAAAAGACAAAAATTGTGAGACTTGGGTGGAAAAAAAGGCAAAAAAACAGGCCAGGCACAGTGGCTATTATCTGTAATCCCAGCATAGGATTGGGAGGCTGAGGTGGGAGGATCACTTGAGACAAGGAGTTCAAGATCAGCCTGGGCAACATAGCAAGACCCCCGCTGAAACAAAAATTTAAAAATTAGCTGAGGATGGTGACATACGTCTATAGTCCCAGACACACAGGAGGCTGAGGTGGAAGGACTACTTGAGCCCAAGGGTTTAGGCTTACAGTGAGCTATGATGAGACCACTATCTTCCTGGGCAATAGAGCAAAACCCTGTTTCTAAAAATCAAAAACAAAAACAAATCTAGCCATATGCTGTATATACAACATAAATACAAGACTACAAAAAGGCTAAAAAGAAAAGGATTGAAACATTTAAACACTAACCAAATGACAGCTATGTTAATACCAGAAAAATTAGACTTTAAGGGGTGGTGCCTATGGCTCAAAGGAGTAGGGCGCCAGCCCCATGTACCAGAGGTGGCGGGTTCAAACCCAGCCCCAGCCAAAAACTAAAGAAAAAAAAAAATTAGACTTTAAGGTGAACAGAATTACTAAAGATAGTAAGTCCACTCACCAGAAAGATAATTCTAAATTTGTATACATCTAGTATACAGTCTTACAATCCAAAAAGCAAAAAATTAATATAACAAAAAAGGAAAAATTAAGTGTCATGGAGGGCAGAGACAAGAAAGCAAATATACTTACCTTTGGAATTCCAGAAAGACATAATAGAGGTAATAAAGAAATAAAAGAAGAAAATTTTCCTACCCTAAAGTAGATTACTGTATTCAGAACAAAAGCATTCTAAGTATAGGTAAGTCACAAATGTTTTTAAACATACATTTTAAGTTAAAATTTGAGAGAGAGAATAAACTAACTTAAATAAAACAAGCCATTCCACCTGCCACTGAGTACAAACTTGCAACACGAGATATGAACTTTTTCTCCCAGTTGAGCACAACTCCAGAATGCCTCTTTGGCATAATCATCTCACCACACTGCAATTCCAGAGTTTATAAAACAATTTTGCTCATATAAATATAAGTTTTTCACTTCATCTAGCAGTCAACAAACGAAATGATCTGTTCTGACACATGCCCAACTTATTGAGAATTAAAATACTAGCCTTGAATTTGGGGTTTGCCAACGGTATGTTAAATAGGAATTAGGACAATAGGCAATTTTCATATTGATGAATTTAAAACTGATGCCTAGGTTAGGCACCCATAGCACAGTAGTTATAGCGTCAGCCACATACACCAAGGCTGGAGGGTTTGAACCCTGCCTGGGCCAGCTAAACAACAATGACACAATGACAACTGCAACAAAAAAATAGCCAGGTGTTGTGGCGGGTACCTATAGTCCCAGCTACTCGAGAGGCTGAGGCAAGAGAATCGCTTAAGCCCAAGAGCTGGAGGTTGCTATGAGCTGTGACACCACTGACACTACTCTACAGAGGGCGACATAGTGAGACTCTCAACAACAACAAAAAATAAATAAATAAAGGTGATGCCTAACTAAAATGCAACTCTACTATACCAGCTTTAAAAAAAAAAAATGAATGAATCATTCATATAGTCATATCCTGATGAAATTTCTAAATCTAAAACCTAAAATCACACTGGCACATACAAAAAAATCTACATATATAGTTTTCTGTTTTTTGTAGAGTGCCATGGCATCACACTGCTCACAGCAACCTCCAACTCCTGGGCTTAGGCGATTCTCCTGCCTTGGTCTCCCAGGCAGCTGGGACCACAGGTGCTTGCCACAATGCCTGGTGGTTTTTGTTGCAGTTCAGCCACGGCCGGCTTCAAATCTGCCACCCTCAGTATATGGGGCGGCACCCCACCGACTGAGCCACAGGTGCCACCCAAGTTTTCATTTTTTTTAATATGGGTACCTAGTACCTAAATAGACATTAACATTATATATAACATTAAATGTAGGGGGAAGTACTGTCTGCTGAGTTGTGAAAGAAAAAGATTATGACACAGAAATTTTACATCAAGATCAAATTATTACACATATGTAGAGGCAAATCTGAAAACTTAAGTATGAACAAAATGGAACTGCCAAGTACCACAATGTTATCTATGGTATTTCTTATACAAATTTCAATGACTGACATGTTAACATAAGGCCAATTCTTAACTACAAGTAGTTTAAAGAAGTCGGTCCACTCTTCCACAAAGCTTCCAAAAAATCTTTTTAATAAAGATTTCTTCAGAAAACGGAAAACATTAACTCCTCAGAACATCTCAGTACACACAACCCTTATACTTATTTCTGTGGGTCTTTATTTATGAATAAACTCCATAGAGATCAATGTTTCATAAGATACCCACAGCATCTAACAGGAAATAAATGAAGCCTTAACAAGAAAATATGTAATCACATAGTGAATTTGAAGCATCAAAAATTGGAACAAGCACTCTCTCCAACTTTTCTCCTACAAACATACTTAGATCAATCACGAAAGATTTATCTGGCTATGATGTCATCATGTAATAATCACCACTCCAATACTTAACAAATGATAAAATTCAGAATAAAAATGAACCTTTCAAGAGTTTACTGATCAAGAACATTTCTATTGCTTTTGCCTTTATTCTGCCTCATATCACTCTTCATTTTACCCTCTTCATCGAAACCAAAAAAAAAAAGAAAAGAAAACAAAACAACCCTGCCTTCTAAAAAACATACTCATTACTTCAAAACCAGTTTCAATCCTAAGGAACTTGGGCAAATATCCCCAACTAAACAAATCCTTATCATCCTCAATGTAAGCTCACTCATTTAACAACCTAATTATATACAGCCATTAGATAAAAACATAAACAAAATCACATTAACATTATCTAATTTTCATGTCATTTTAGGTAGCATCTCCGTCTAGTATATAAAAGCAACAACAATAATAATAGCAGTTTACATTTAATGAGTAAGATAACCAGGCTCTGTTCTAAGCATGGACACATACTAACTCATTCATTGTTTATCTCAGTCAAGTAGGGTGGGCAGTAAACAATTTTAGATGTCATTTAAAGTCAAGTATTGTACACAATTAAGATAGTAAGTCTTTGCTGCCCCTGACTAGCACCCTAACCCAGGGCTATTCCATGCCTGTAGGGGTAAGGGAAAGAACCAGTATTACTTAACACTACCTCATTTACTCACACAGATGTTCCTCAATAAGCATCCATAGGCAAAATGAACTTTATCATGGTACGTTATTCTTATCTCCTTCTTCAGACAGCGGAACTAGCCTTGCTTTGGAAACCCATCTATGGGTGTACACCTAAGTCTTTGTCCCAAGTTTTCTATTTCCTTCCTAAGTGTATAAGTTATTCTCATGGCTTGAATTATCTAACCTTTGAGCAAAGATTTCTAGCCTTAGGCATCTCAGCTGAGCCCTAATTCTGTAATACCTTTACAGAAATATTCTGCTACCATCTCAGGTTCAAAGTATCCAAAACAGAAATCATATTCTACCCTCAAACTTGTTTCTATTATATCACCACCATACGTTCAATCAAATTGGCATTCAAGTATTAAAGTAAGCAAACACAATCACTCTAAACTAACATGGCTTATTCCATCTTAATAAGAAGTAACAGCATGTTTTAAAGCCTACTTGTTAATCAATGAACAAAATATTTCACTTTTGGTTTCCTTCAAAATAGAATAGTTTTAAAACTTACAAATCTGGCTTGGTGCCTGTAGCGCCAGCCACATAGACCAAGGGCCAGCTAAACAACTGCAACAAAAAAATAACTGGGCATTGTGGCGGGCATCTGTAATCCCAGCTACTTGGGAGGCTGAGGCAAGGAAATCATTTCAGCCAAAGAGTTGGAGGTTGCTGTGAGCTGTGACGCCACAGCACTCTACCGAAGGCAATATAATGAGACTCTGTCTCAAAAAAAAGAAAACTTATGAATCCACACCAGGTGAACATGAGCAGTAGTTAGCAAATCGGATAAGCAGACTGACTAAATTACTCAACTTATTGCTAAAAACACATATGAGATTTGTGAAAAAGCCATGAGATTCTTAACAAGTTACAAAGTTTTAAATTGTCCTCACTCTTAATTATGTTCTATTTAATTTATATTTATAACCAAACCATTGACTTAAGATACAGAAATATAAACAAAAGACAAATTTTGGCAATTCTCAGAAACAATATAAATCATCAATAAAAATACGAAAAGGCGCTCAATTTCATTAATAATTTTTAAATGTAAAATGTGAAGAAATACCCTTTTTTCTTCTATCAATTAGCAAAGACTAAAAACGATGTGTTTACAAGGTAGTGAGAAAACAGGCACAATCTCATTTGCTGTTGATAAGAGTGTAAATCAGCTTTTTGTTGAATAATTTAAAAATTACTACCTAAAATTTTAATGCACATGCCCTTTTGCCTTACCATGTCATATCTACAAACTCACAGCACACTTGCACATGTTCACAAACACATTTGTAAAAGTGAGTTCACAGCGTCATGTGTTTGCAATCAAAACTTTGGGAGCATCAAAAGGAAACTGGTTAATTATAATACATCCATAAAATAAAATACCATGTGACTATCAAAACAACGGTGACAAACTTAAAAACAGATCAGTACAGCACAGCAAAATCCAACTTGTTTTTTGTTACAAATGTATGTACATACTATCTATTGTAAGTATGTAATTGCAAATATAAAACAGAAAGTCTATAGCTATTAAAAGTGATTACTCTTCTGCCTCAGCCTCCCGAGCAGCTGGAACTACAGGCACACGCCACAACGCCTGGCTATTTTTTGGTTGCAGTTCGGCCGGGGCTGGGTTTGAACCCGCCACCCTCGGTATATGGGGCGGGCGCCCTACTCACTGAGCCACAGGCACCACCCAGAAGCCCAAGAGCTGGAGGTTGCTGTGGGTCCTGTGACTTCACGGCACTCCACCGAGGGTGGTAAAGTGAGACTCTGTCTCTACAAAAAAATAAATAAATAAATAAAAAATAAATAAATAAATAAAAAGTGATTACTCTGGGGAGAGGGATGGAGTGTATTATTTCACTTTTTATTTTACATAGTATAGTAGAACCTCTCTGTAAGTTGACCATTCAAGGGGACAGTAAGAAACTGGTCAACAAATGGAGGTGGTCAACATAAGGAACTAGGCCTACTGTACTGATATATACACGTGGTGAAGGTCCAGTCTATGAAAATAAGGTCAATTTAAGGAGGTGGTCCATGTAGGGAGGCAATCAATGATGGAGGTTCTACTGTTTGAAATTTCAGGATGTTTTTAATTTTTTAAAATGTATCCCAAAATAGAAAAACCACATACGTTTTAGCAATTGGGTTCGGCACTGAGGTTAATAAAGATAAATGCCATGGCCAGAGGAGCAGGAACCAGCAGAGAAGGACAAGCCCTACCAACCACTCCTCTTAGTCACATTTCCTTTCCTCTCACCTCAGGCATCAACCTGAACCCATATTAATTTAAGGAGTGATAAGACTCCAGATCTCCCGGACAGCTTCTTTATCTATAGGATGAAGGGTAAAAGAAAGGGCAAGGAACAGGAAAGACTTATTAGCAGTAATGGAAAGGGGAAGAAACTTTGCTCTATCTGGCTGAGACAATCATTTCTGTTTATGGGAAGAACTTTGTGTTCTTATGCTTATTTTACATCTCCTTCCTTGCAATTGTCACAACCTCCTGTTGAGGACGTTCCCAAGACAGCCCTTCTACCCACTTATGATCAGCTACAGGCTTAAAAATTAGATTACCCTGTGTGTTAGGACTGCACATGAATTAAAGATAGAATATGAACAAGGACCTTTGGGACTCTGAGAAACTTACTTACTTTTGACGCATAGACTTTGAAAATGATTTTTCTTATTCCCTAGTCTTCAGACATTCTGGAGACGGGGAATCTAATGGTTGAGTTCTATATAATATAGGTGAGGTGCTATTAACAAAGAAGTTATGACCATTAGAATTTCTGAACATAATCCCTTGGATACATAACACTATATAAATTTAAAAGCCTCAAACTCCAAAGGCTCTCAAGAATCGGCCAAAAATACCTTCAAATTTTGGTCGCTACATTTAAAGTTATGCTATGAAAAAAAATCATGAATGAAATTTATAATGTGTTATTCTATCTCAGAATGTGTAAGCCATGAGGCTAGTATCTTAACTATACCTCACTTACAAAGATACATCTTGGTAAAAAAAATTTTACCCACTTATTCTATAGCAGAAAACAAAAACATCCAGTACTCAATTTCTGTATATTTCAATTATTTCAAAAATTCACTCCGTTCATGACTCCCCAGGAAGTTTCGCTGGCTATATCTGACCAATAATAAATTCTTAAAGCCAGCACGATCAATCTCCAGATCTTCAAAAGACATGGGAGTAGCTGCACCGCCAGACACATCTACTGTGAACATTCTCATGTGTTAAAACATTCTAATAATCACTTAGAGGAAATGAGAAATAACTATCTCTTGATAACTCTAGTTTATTGGCTTTATAAAACTCAGTTACCACTACTCTAAAGATAGAGACCCAAAATTCTAACAGAAAGCAACACTACTTCTTGAACAATAGTTACAGTGATTCCAGAATGGCTTTCTCCACACAGCCAGAATGGTACCTTCTCTCCCCTAATCGAGTTATCTATTATTTATCTTATCTCTGTCATTAGACCAAGGGCAGACTTCATGAGGGCAGAAAGACGTCCATTCACCTTAGTATTTCCACAGTACATAGTTTTGCACATGATTAGCCTTCAAAAGTTATGTATTTGCAAATGGCCAAAAATTACTTGTACTTTTAGCTTTTGGCTATAGAAAAATTGCCTGACTCACTGGAAAATTAGATTTAAAAATTCTTGCTATAAAATAATTTTAAAGAAGGTTAATTCTAATGGTTCTTTTAAAAAAATGTGTATCAGCCAGCTCTGTAACTCAGTCAATTTACTTTACAACCCTTCCAAACCTAAGAGTAAGCATCTAATACTTCTGGTAATGCTGTAACTTTTAAAATATCTCACAATTGCCAACACTGAACCTGTATTTCATGAACTCCTAATATACTTTTTACACATATTAAAAGAAATTACATGCAACCACTTATACGTAATATAAAAGTTTTCCCAATCACATCCTACTTTATACCAGAAAAAAGATAAACACAATAACTGCAGCACAACAAAAGGTAATCATTGCAACCCAAACCAGAAATGATCAGTGTTCAAACGCAAGAACTGAATAGAGATCATTTAACTGAGACAGGCCCACTGCACAATTTTACTTCAGAGTAAGAGGAACATAGAGGCAGAAAGGATCTTTGACATTACCTAACACTTGGCTCAGCCCTTTAGTAACAGATGAAACAGAAGCTATGGAATCTGCACAACCTCAAACTCCTGGACTTAAGCAATTCCCTTGCCTCAGCCTCCTGAGTAGCTGGCCTGCAACTACAGGCACCTGCAAAGCCTGGTTATTTTTAAAGACAAGGTCTCACTCTGGCTCAGGCTGGTCTCGAACTCATCAGCTCAGGCAATGTACCCCCGTCTTGGCCTCTGAAGAGTACTAGGATTAAAGGCATGAGCCACCGCGTCCGGCTCGAACCTACATTTTAAAATAATGTTAAGTACTCAAAGTTCACAATTAAAGGCTAAAATATCTTGAAAATTTTGTGAAAGAATTAATGGCATTATTCATAATAACCATCATTACTCTTCTGCAATAAATGGAGCCCTGACCCCCACATACACACATAAATATCTTTTCACGAGTAATTCCAAATGTGGGAATCCAAAATAAAGAAGAGAAAGACCACTGCAAGAAGATGTTCATCACACCATTCCTTATCACAAACAGTGAAAACAACAGCAATATCCCTAACAGGGGAATACATGCAGTATGCAGAGTGACAGCACAGGCTCTGGAATTGGGAGGAGCTGAAACTGGACATCAACCTCTCCACCTAACAGCTGTGAGACCTCTGGCAGAGCACTTAATACTTGAAACTTAAGTTTCCTCATCTGTGGAATGTTAGGCTATTACCACCTCTCTCACAGGGTTGTCTAAAAGATTAAGTATATGTAAAAGTGCTTGGCATGGTACCTGAAACTCAATGAGTGTTCTACAGATAATTTTACTAGACACTATCAATAGTATATTTGTTCCTTGGAATATTACCCAAATATTTTAAATAACAGTTATAGTAAAATCTCTTATACTGGCATGAAAAGATTCCCACTAAGTGAAAAAAGCAAGTTGAAAAACAACAGGCAGTATGATCCTGTTGACAGGTAAAAACTAAAACTATCCACACATCTGGAAATGTAGGGGAGGTACAGTACTAAAAGTGGCTATTTATGGATTAAAAAATGGAATTTGAAGTGATAAAACCTCTTACTATATATACTTCTATACTGTTTCACTGCAAATATGTACTTTTTTGTTGGTGGGGGGGTTTTTTTGGCTTTTTTTGGTATTGACTTTGTTTATTTTTTATTGTTAAATCATAGCTGTGTACATTTGTGCAATCAAGGGTACAATGTGCTGGTTTCATATACAATCTGAAATATTCTCATCAAACTGTTCAACGTAGACTTCATGGCATTTTCTTAGTTACTGTATGCAGACATTTGTATTCTGCATGTAGTAGGTTTCGCCTGTACCCATTCTAAGACGCACCGTAGGTGTGGCCCCACCCTTTACACTCCCTCCACCCTGACTTCCCCCTTCCCTTCCCCTACCTTGGTCCTTTCCCCATATTCTTGTGCTATAGTTGGTTATAGTCTTCATATGAAAGCTATAAATTAGCTTCATAGTAGGGCTGAGTACATTGGATACTTTTTCTTCCATTCCTGAGATACTTTGCTAAGAATATATTCTAACTCCATCCATGTAAGCATGAAAGAGGTAAAGTCTCCATCTTTCTTTAAGGCTGCATAATATTCCATGGTATACACATACTTCAATTTGCTAGTCCATTAGTGGGTCAATGGGCACTCAGGCTTCTTCCATGACTTAGCAATTATGAATTGCGCTGCAATAAGCATTCTGGTACAGATGTCTTTGTTATATTGTGATTTTTGGTCTTCTGGGTATATACCTAGTAAAGGAATTATAGGATCAAATGGCAGGTCTATTTTTAGATCTCTAAGTATTCTCCAAACGTCCTTCCAAAATGAATGTATTAGTGTGCATTCCCACTAGCAGTGTAGAAGTGTGCCCTTTTCTCCACATCCACACCAACATCTCTGGTTTTGGGAGTTTGTTATGTGGGCCAGAATTTTTCTGTTGATTTCACCTCATGATTGTTTTTCACCATTGCCTTTGGCCATCCTCAGATTTGGGGAGGTATCTCTCCCAAATCTCTATTGTTGCTGGGTCTTTGTAGGGAGTGACCCTGTGTAACTCCTCTGGGGCTTCCCAAGTCAGGGAGTTATAGTTGTGGGAGCAGCTCTGGAGTGTAATACACCTGGATCCAGCAACAGGGTGGGGGGTGGTGCACACGGTTCTGGGAGTGCCTGGCACCCAGTGACTTTAGCACAGATGAGCCAAGGCTTCAGCTGTCTCTGGCCAGGAGAAGGGCTCCGCTCAGATGCAGGGAGGGCTCCAGAGGGCACACGGCTACCAAAGCCCCTGTCCTGATGAGCAGGCGTGTGTGGAGGCCGGGAGTGTACGGGCGAGAGGGTGTGGGGTTGTGTGTGGCTCATGGGGAGGCCTGGCTGGCGGGTGCAGCTCTTCCGGAGGTCTGGGAAGGTGCTGATTGTGGATCCTGGTGCAGCTCTTCCAGAGGTCCCATAGGGTGCTGATTGCGGTTCCCGCACAGCTCTTCCAGAGGTGGGAGGGTGCCAATCTTCAATGAGTTTTTTAAAGAGCTTTATTTGATATTTCAAAAAACTATTATGCTCTTTTTGGTATTATCTTGTAGTAATGTAAGTAGTCTCAAATTATTTTTTAAATAATTCAACCAAATTTTGGAATATATTAATTTTTTTTTTTTTTCTTTTCTTTTTTTGAGACAGAGTCTTGAGTCTAGAGTACCTGGGCTAGAGTCCTGTGGCTTCAGCCTAGCTCACAGCAACCTCAAACTCCTGAGAGCAAGCAATCCTCTTGCCTCAGCTCTGCTGGTAACGGGGACTACAGGCCCATGCCACCACACCCAGATAATTTTTATATTTTTAGTAGAGATCAGGTCCCTCTTAGCACAGGCCATTCTCCACTCCTGACCTCAAGCAATCTTCCTACCTTGCCTTCACAGATAGCTAGTATTTTAGGTGTGAGCCCCAACATCTGGTTGCGTATTAAATTTTTATGCATAAATGGTAAATTGGACAAAGCATATAGTATGTACAAGTTTATTTGGAGGAGGAGAAACTTCACAAAATGGCAATAATCTTCGAAGTCTGAATTTTCTTAAGATCCTTATTTGTTTAAATAACACTTTCTAGAAAGTGTTAGTTCGGGAATATAGCAGAGGTGTACACTTTTAAACAACTCTCCTTAAGGAAAAGGAGAATAATATTGAGATGATTTAATGTTCTCGATTTATCACATTACCAGAACTAAATGGAAGACATGAAATTCTATCTGTTCCTTTGTCACTGTGATGGCAGAAGGAACATTTCATTCTTACGCTTCTGATATTCCTTTCACTGGCATTTGGGAGGGGCTGTGGATTTGAGTCTAAGTGCTGGAACACAGATAATCAGTATGAGCCTAATTTATTTAAGCAAACTCAAGAAAGAATTTTTTTTTCCACCCACAGCCGAAGTAAAGGAGTTATGACCATATTCTCTCCCCACCAAGTAATTTAGAAAACATTTTTTTTTTTTTTCTATTACATTCTTAAGTGAGTAGAAACTGTTCAAAGATGTGATGAAGCAATTCTTATCTTTCTTCTGCAACCTTGACTGCTCTCCTTACTTGGCCGTGATGGCCCTTTGGCTGTCACGGCTGAAAATTCTCAAGGAGGGCAACAGTTTGTTTTTAGTTTCCTCTTTGTCCTTTTGACTTCTGGAGATTTCTCTTCCTTTCTTATTGGGCCAAGTATACATTTGATAACGATTGATATAATATTTTTATCTAGCATTTTTGGTTCTCTTTTGGAAGAATTTTTATATTGCCTAGCCTGCTAGAATGAGTCACTTGGAAATTATTTTTTTAATAGAAAAAGAAAGAGGACAATCATTTCAAAACTGATAGTTCATAAAACAGCTAGATTTCTGTAGCTATTCATTTATCATTTGTGTTTATTTTTATAAAAATATTTCTTATGAATAGCAATTTATATAAAAGATGTCCTTATTCTCTTACTTCATATATTCTTTTTCTTTGCTTAATTATTATTTACACACATGGAAGCATGCATCTTAAACATCTTTCTTGGGTGGCACCTGTGGCTCAGTGTTTAAGGCGCCGGCCTCATATACTGAGGGTGGTGGGTTCAAACCCAGCCCTGGCAAAGCTGCAATAAACATCTTTCTTAATTTGGCTCTGTTTCCTTTCAGCTTTTTTTTCTTATAAACATCCTTGGTTAATTCACTGTTTAAGGTTATGAAAGTATCTCAGCTTTTTCCTAAAGTTTTATATTTGTTTTTAGGTAGAGTTTCAGCTTGAACCTAAACTCAAGCTGAAATCCACTATTATTCAGACATTCCTGGCTATGTTTGGAGGAGAAATTATACATGACCTATTAGGAGTATTTTTAAAGATTGTCTTGGGAATAATGCTCTGCATGAAAATAGCAACAGGCAAATAAATTTGGGTCTATAATAATGCTTTCGTTTTCAGAGATAAGGGTTCAAACTCATCACCACTGTTCATTGCTATTGAGACTTGCTTCTGACTTAGTGCCCACTCCCAAAGATGGTCTCTAATCATTATGGAAGAGACAGAGTAGGCCGAAATTAATTGATGAAAAAGTGATTGATTAATGAGTGAAAAACCGTTCTCTTATCCACACAGAGAAATTCCAGGAGTACTTGATTTAGCTCTGTCGCCCATTTGATAAAGAAAAATATAAAAGGTCAGAGATAGACATATTCTACCTACAGTGGCTTAGGGGCATGGGTGAACCCAAGAAATACATTATCACCCGCATTTTTGAAGACCTATATATTTCTCATGGTAGCAGGGATGTAGGAATCAGAACAATACCCTGGCGACAGAGCAGCCAGGCAGCCAAAGGATATTGGCCCCTTGGTAACCACCAGGAGAGAGATTATACCTTTGGTTCTAGTATCAGCTTTCTTAAGTTGCAGATGGCAGCAGCAAGGTGCTGTCAGATGACTTTATGGGCAAAAAAGCCTTGGTAAGAACTTTTGCTAAAAAGAATGGCTGAAGAAAGGGGATGCAGATGAGACAAAAATGCAGATTATTAGTTGCCAGAGGTTGCAGAGAAGGAGAACAGAGAGAAACCGCTTCATTAAAGTTAGGGGGTTTTACTTTGTAGTGATGTAATTGTTTGAAATCAGATGAGGGTGGTGGTTACATCATGTTGTGAATGTTCTAAATGCCACCAAACAGTTCACTTTAAAATGGCTAATTTTATGTTACGTGAGTTTCATCTCAATAAATTATTTTAAACCTAGGGAAGCAGAAAGATACTCATTCATGACCATGTGTAACCCTCCCCCAAATAAGGGATGATTTCTTGATGGGGGCCAGAGACCTTTCAACACCACGGATATTAAAATCCCAAGACACATAGTTTTCATTACTTTAAAACTAACCCAGGAATAGATGCCCTGGGGAAATACAACTACCACATCACTTTAAATATTTTGGTCTATGTTCTATTGTTTCAGTTGCAATTCTTAGATGTTGTGACAACATAAACAATGATTAGTATGTATTGGATGGCACTTCTAAAATATTCTGAAAGGGTAACTTTTGTATATTTTTTCTTTTTATTTCTGATTATTTTCTGAAGGATGAAGAATTATTTCTATCACATGTTTTCTCTTTCAAAGACTAAAACAAAGGTAGAAATTAATCTCTAATCTTTGGTAAGTAGTCCTGGTTCATGTTGGAAAGGGTCTGGCCAGCAGCCTGAGAATTAGATATTCATTTCTGTCTAAAGTCAAGTTACTATAGCGTTAGAGGATGGAACAGGAATTTGCAATGAGGAGTTGAAACATTTTAAAAACAAATGGTGTATGAGCATAGGACATGATTTCCCTCAGACAATAGTGTCATGGTTTGTGGTGGACACAGATTTCAAAGGCTTCCCCTAAATCATTGGGAGAAATTTCTCCCAGGATATAACTTTTCTAGGCAAAGAACAATGGCATATTTCTTTCCCTCATATTCCTATGTGGAGACTGATTTCTTAAATAGATGGTCATAAACTCCATGAACACATATAATCTCCTATAATTACTTATAGGCAATTCAGACTGTCGAAGAATGTGCACTTCAACAGTTCAGAGTCCTGGCAGAGCTCTGGGAAAGTTCATTTAGCATTAACTAGCTGATTTTCCATGAACAATTTTTTTTCAACTATGGTTAGGTCCCCAATTTAATTCCTGCATACTGACAAACTCTACAAAGCACCCATCTAATGCCAAAATAGGTGGATATTTTGTATTTTAAGAAGCACTGTGTACATAAAGTCCATGCTGCTCCACAGCATTGCTAATTATTCATCCTTTACCATTTGACTCAGGGGCATTGAAATTCACATTATGTCATGATTGTTATGTCAGTTACCATTGAGGCAATCTGAGGACTAAGCCTGGGGAGATTTTTTTTTTTTATGTGCCTGCATATCTGGGCTGTTATTGATAACACGGGCAAATTATTTTACCTTAGTCAACATAGAGCAAGTGGCTGATGGAGTTCTGCCTCCCAGTTGTAAATAGAAAATTCATAACATTTGGTAAATAAAATAATTAATTTTAGGTATAGAAGAAAGGTGAGAAAAACCTTAATGTCTACAAATTCTTCTGAAGTACGTGACTTAGAAAAAGAATTTCACAGAGTTAATCCATACTAAACCCTGGCACATTCTGGATTCAGGCCAATGAGGTCCTCAGCAGCTGCTGTTTCTGCCCATCTGCCTGGCACTCTACACTCCACTGTTTCCAATCATGGGGATCTTGTGTATGATTCAAAATCAAACTTTTAAGGAATTGCATTAACTAAAACAAACATGGCAACAATAACAGCTGACAATTACTTATAGCTATTATGAACATTATTCTGCTTTAATTGCTTTATAAATCTACGTAGAAAATACTACTATTTTCACCATTGTACAGATGAGATCACTAACGTTTGGCGATAGCATCAATAACATACTCTGAGTCCTATTCCTTCCTACCTATTCTGAAATCCGATTTAGTCCCTACTTCCTTTGAGTGGCCACCCCAGTGGAAATTTGATAATTGTATCTTGGTATATCTCTTCACCAGCCCCACATAAACCCTTGTTCATACTTCTAGCTGTCTATTTATACACTGAGGCTATCCCCTATCTCAGTCAGCTTTATACCAAGTATGGTGCTGAAGGAAGTACCTGGAATATGACGGAACCTTCCATGGTTAATTTTAAACTTCAAAAATTATTGACATTGACATGAAAGAAAGGTACCCAGATTTGAGTATAGATCACGCCCTACCTAGTCAGTGATCAGCTAATGGTTTACCACTTCTAAGAACCAGAATCCCCAACCAGCACACCTGGTCCAAAGGCTTTTTAAGAACATTATTAGTACCACAGTTTTCCATTCATGAAATTGTACTTACCTGCTTAACAGAGGGTTTTCTTGTTTTGTATTTCATTGTGTGTGTGTGTGTGTGTGTGTGAATGCACAAGAGTATTTCCCACGAAACCTTATGTTCATTTGCCTTATGAGGCAAGGAGGACACAACCATGTCACCTTGTCAGTGTTCTTAATTTGTAGCAGTTTTACAATGCCAGTTCTGTGTTTATTTGGTTGCTTTTTTCTTAGGTTGAGGTTAATTTCTTCTGTGACCATATTGTAGTTTTACCAACTTTGTTCTCCTTATTTCAAATGGTTAAATATATAGAGGTTTCAGTCACTGGAAAAATATTACATTCCTTTCTCTCATCCTCTAGCGAAAAGGAGAGAGATCATAGGATTATTTCTCATAATTCAGTTTAAAAGTAGAAAGCTCTGAAGAACTTTTATGGACTTTTATCACAAGCAAATATCATTATTATGTTATTTTTATCATCCTCACTATTGGGAGTCATATTCCTTACATGTCTGTTCCATGTGGAGTGGGCTGACATTCCTCTGCCAAATGATAATAGCAGATTTTCAGACAGCATTTTTAGTAGTTTAAGTTTATCCTAAAAAAAATGTACCTGGTCTGTGAGTGGATAACTCTATTGTAGACTATTATCATAACTATAGGAATAAAAAAAGGCAATAGAATGACCCAGGGAATTGAGTATGAAAACTCAACATCCTGTCATTTATTTCTTAATCCTTTTGGTTGAGTCAATTATATCAATGTGCCCATCATGAAGGGCTTTGTAAATTCATAAAAATGTTTGCCCTTCTATTCTAGCTTTTCCACTGTGCTAATCCGGTTTTGAAAATTCTGTTATAGTTAGTCACATGTGGGTATCAATTTGGCAACCCACTGGCATTACCACACTATGGATTATGTTATCTTTCAGTTTAGCTCCAATTTAGCATAGATGAATTCTGAAATTCCCTTTTATGATAGTGGTAAGTATCTGTTGTAAATTGAGAACCAAGTCGCAATACAGTGAACTAGGTGGTCCCCACTGCACAGGGACCTTGCTGACCACCCAGGGTCTGGCAGACAAAAGTAGAGAAAACACTGCAAAATTTACACACTAACACACACGCATACACACACAGTGTTCTGACCCAGGAGAAATGACACTGTATAAGCTGCTCATGAGGCTAACACGAGTCATCTTGAGCCCAATATCCCAGGCTTTTTATTAGAAATTGGGGTGTGTGTATTCACAAGGCAAAAAGCGAAAAGGTAACAGTTTCAAGTTCTAATCGAACAGGCAATTCTTTATTCAAGGAAGAAAGATATCAGGCTGAAGGACATGGGAGTACTAAGATATAGATCAGAGAATACTTAGGGGAGAATTTAATAAGAGAAAGTTATAGTCTACAGGTCGAGGTACTTGCAGCTGCTGGGTATCTGCGGAGGCAATTATCAATTACTTTCTAGTGTTATGTATATTCTTGCCTCTAAGCTGCTGATCTCTATCTAGACATTTCTCAGACTATTTTCTTGTCTACTCTGGTGGACATTCTTCACTCCACTCTGGTGGAGGAGCAGAAACTCAAAACCATAACACGCTTGAGATTTCAGGGGGAATTTATACTTTGGTAAACAGTGCCTATATACAAGAATATTTTCATTGTTTCATTAAAATACAGTAGAACCTCCATAGTTAACCACCTCTCTACATTGACCACCTCCTTTAATTGACTTAATTCACATAGATCAGACACGTACCACATGTCCATATCAGTAAAGTAAGCTTAGTTCCTTACATTGACCATCTTTGTATGTTGACCAGTTTGTTACAGTCCCTTAGGTGGTTGACTTACTGAGGTTCTACTTTATTTATTATTATTATTATTTTTTGTTATTTTTATTTTTATTTTTTTGCAGTTTTTTTTGGCCGGGTCTGGGTTTGAACACACCACCTCCAGTAAATGGGGCTGGCATGCTACTCTTTTGAGCCACAGGTGCTGCCCGGTTCTACTTTATTTTTTACTTCACCAAGACTTCTTATTTGTTTACTTTCCCTAATCTCTTGGCAATCTGTTTCTGTGAGGGCAAGGTAAATATTTTAGGCTTTGTGGGTTGTATGGTTTCTATTGTAATTGCTCAATTTCATTGTTCAAAAGAAGCCATAGATTATAGGCAAATGAATAGATGTGGTTGTGTTGTTTCAATAAAACTTTATTTACAAAAGCAGGTAGTGAGTTGGATTTGGTCCACAGTTTGTAGTTTGCTGACCCCTTATTTAGTCTGTGTACTAACATGGATACCATGGATAATTATTTCAACTTCATTTCTGCTTGTGCCCTCAATTTTCTAGCCCATCTGTACTTATTATTATTTTTTGAGACAGAGTCTCACTTTGTCGCCCTTGGTAGAGTGCTATGGTGTCACAGCTCACAGCAACCTCTAACTCTTGAGCTTAAGTGATTCTCTGGCCTCAGCCTCCCAAGTAGCTGGGACTATAGGCGCCCGCCACAATACCCAGCTACTTTTTGGTTTTAGTTGTCATTGTTATTTGGCAGGCCCGGGCTGGATTCAAACCTACCAGCTCTGTTGTATGTGTCTGGTGCCCTAGTCACTGAGCTACAGGCACCAAGCCTATCTGTACTTTGACTCTATCCATTCTAACAGTTTTTTGAAAACCTTCTATTAATCTGCTTTATTAATTTTTATTGCCGTCTTCTAAGTACATATGGAAAAAATTGTATTGTTGGGTGCCATTTCACATTTTTACTTTGAATATCACTGAGCATTCAATACTGGTCATTTTTGTATTCTTCAGTAGTCAAAACTATTTCCTATTTCTTTTTTAAGCCTGCCATTTAGTCATAATAGACAATTACAAACAGTTCTCCAAAGTACTTGAACCAATTTATACTTTGGTAAACAGTGCCTGAGATTCTCATTATTCCATAAATTTGTCAGTGGTTGATATTTAAGATTTTGGCATATTTGGCAGTTTAGTAGTGGTGAAACTTGGCCAGTATATTGCATACAGCACTCAGGAGGCTACCACTCTTAATGAATGTATATGAACGGTCCTCTCTGGAGTTAAGTGGTATACAACCAATGTACCTATGTATAGCCACCTTGGTGTAAAACATATCTCAGTGTAGCATTAATTAAAAATTGTTTGATTAATAAATTTAAGTACTTTTTCACCTTCCTACAACAATCTGGAGACCAACACAGAACCCTACAAAATGATCATGCAGCAGCAGCTTGAACTGTGGCAGTCACAGGAGAATGGGCCAAAATAGAACAGTTACACCAAAGCCTATTAGTGCATATGCCCACCCCTGCCAGGTCAACATTCCAGAGAAGAATACAAAAGCTCTATCTAGGTCCCTCCCCTTCTTAGAATGAAGCAAGAGAGTTCTCAGCAAAGTAGAATAGTGCTCTGCAAATGTCATAGCCCTGAGCTGAAAGAAGAGGATTCACATGAGAAGAAACCAGCAAAAAAGGCTGGAAACATGATAAATCAAAACAGTTTGACACTCCTAAGTGATCACAAATAGTGGAGCTACATTAGTGGAGTTCTAGCACAAGGAAATTGTAAAAAATGACAGGGATAGAATTTAGAATATGGATGGCAAATAACAGGAATGGAATTGAAGAGAAAGCTGAAAACCAACAAAAAAGAAGCAAAAGAAATATTTCAGAAAATTAGTGAAAAAAATACTAAAGAGCTAGACAGCATAAGAAAGAATGTAATAGAACTTACAAAAATGAAAACATTATTTAGGGAATTTTAAAACATAGCATAAAGTTTCAGCAGCAGACTAAACCAAGGAGAAGAAATAATCTCAAAGCTTGAAGACAAAGCTCTTGAGCTAACTCAGTCATTCAATGAGACAGAAAAGATTGAGCAAAAAATAAAAAATAAAAAAGATTGAGCAATCACTTAAAAAGATATGAGACTATGTGAAGCAAATTAATATATGAATTACAGACATCCTGAGAGGTAAAAGCATGGAACAAAAATCTACTTAAAGGAATTATCGAGTAAAACTTGACTAATATCACCAGAGATTCAGATATCCAAATATAAGATGGTCATTGAACATCAGGAAGACTCATAGCAAATAGGACATCTCCAACACACAAAGTAATATACCTTGCCAAAGTCAAAATGAGGGAGAAAATTCCACAAGCTGCTTGGCAAAAGCAACCAATAAACTACAAAGGAATACCCAAAGTTTGGGAAAACCCAAAGCAAACTTCTCAGCAGAGACTTTTCAAGCCAGAAAGGATTCGGGCCCCATCTTCAGTCTACTTAAACAGAATGCCAGCCTAGAATTTTGTATCTTCCAAAACTAAGTTTCATGATTGATGGAGAAACAAAGTTTTTTCCAGACAAGCAAATACTGAGGGAATGTGTTGTGACCAAACCAACCTTGCAAGAAATATTCAGAACTGCTTTAAGTCCGAATCAGCACAATAGATGCCCACCAGTGTGAAATCACCAAAAAAAAAAAAACAAAAAAAAAGATAAGACCCATATAACCTATAAATCAACAGCACAAGAAGGGATACAAAGCAATAAGGTACTACTCAACATGATGAATAGACCAGCATCTCACACATGCATATCAATTCTTTCACTCAGCAGTAACAGTGCAAATGCTCTAGTCAAAAGACATAGGCTGACAAATGGTTCAAAAACACAATACAACTAGGGCAGTGCCTATAGCTCAAAGGAGTAGGGCTCCAGCCCCATATACCAGAGGTAGTGGGTTCAAAGCCAGCCCCAGCCCAAAACAAACAACCAAAAAAACCCCAACTATATGCTACCTCCAACAGACATGTCTAAACCACAAGGATGCACACAGGCTCAATGTGTAATGATGAAAAAATTATTCCATACAAGTGGAAACCAAAAGAGAGCAGGTACATCCATTCACATACCAAGTAACACTGACTTTAAATTAAAAATTGTTAAGATAGAAAAAAGATGGTCATTATAAATGGTAATAGAAGCAATACAGCAAGAAGACTGACAATTCTAAACATATATGCACCTAACATAGGAACTCCTAGATACAAAAAATAAATACTACTAGAGCTAAGCAAAAAACATAAATAGTAGTATCACATTCATAATTTCCAGGAACTTCAACACTCCAGTACAAGAGCTAGACAAATCATCAAAGAAGAAAATAAACGAAGAAACACTGAATCTAAATTCAACTCTAAAGGAAATGGACCTAATAGACATTTATAGAATGTTATACCCCTAAACTACTGAATATACGTTCTTGTCATTAGCACAAGGGATATTCCTCAAGTTTGACCATATCTTAGGCTAAAAAAATATGTTTCAACAAAATGAAAAAAAAAAACAAATATCAAGAGTCTTTTCATTTGTTCAATGGCTACTTATATTTTTTATGTATAAATAAGAACATTAGTTATGTTCTTGACTTGTGCCCATTTTTCAAATTTTGTATGGTGGCGATACTAATTTTTTGTCAAGTTTATATAAGTTCTACTTTCAATTTGTGGCTTGTATTTTTATAAATTTTATTTAAAAAAATTTTTTTTATGAACACAAAGTAGGTTCTGTCTGCACTTTATTTCTGTTTTGATACTATAATATTTTTAGGTTGTTTCAAAGGTTTTGTCCGTTTTAATGTCATGTGTTTTTGTAGCTCCATATCTCAATAATATATTTATTCTACTGTGTCATGGTATATACTGATCGATGGAGAATTTTGTACTCTATACATTGATGCTGTTCATTTTTTTCTACTTTTAATTTTTTTTATTCTTTTCAGCCTATTACTATATGATGTCATTAAGCGATTTTC
>CAUYPK010141291.1:0-30898 GCA_963574355.1 Loris lydekkerianus | reverse complement strand
TTTGTATGAGATACCAGCATGAACTCATCAAAGAAATTTGAAAAATACTTCTTCACAAACATTTGTTTGGGCTGCAATAAACATTCTGGTACAAATATCTTTGTTATAATGTGATTTTTGGTATTCTGGGTATATACCTAGTAGAAGGAATTATAGGATTGAATGGCATATCTATTATTCTAATTTCTCAAGTCTTGGCATCTAATAGAGGAGGAAATTCACCTGAATTTTCGGCCTTTCGAAACATAAGGCAGTGGAAATCAGCATGGCTTTTCTTAAAGAAAATATTTTATATAAAATCAAATTCCTATTGGGTTGATATGTAAGAGAGAAATGAGGAACACTTTGATATGATGTATCTGGACTGATAGGAACAGCCTCACTGTACATACATCAAAATGCAAGTGCGATATTATGAGTGTTATACCATCAGCATTGTAATAAGCATTTTAATGAGAATTAATGTCTCACAAGTACATTTCTTTCCAGTTTCTTATTTCTTTCTAAATAGTATCAAGAGGCTCCTTTGTTTCTCACATAGATACATAACCTACAGCCTGATCATCCCAATGCTGTTATCTTGCACGTGGATCTTTACCCCAAATTAGACTGATTTACACACTGCCACAGAGTAGAATCTGCCTGTGACCTGCATAGGGGGGAAGATTATAAAATGTGGGGAAGAGGGTATAGGAGGGAAGCAAGGATCAGAGCGAGGTGAGCGAGCCTCCTCTGCTGGAGGTCTATCCAGAGCACATAGCATTTCCACTGTCAGAGAGAGGTGAGTGAGCCTCCTCTGCTGGAGGTCTATCCAGAGCACACAGCATTTCCACTGTCAGACCTCCCCCCGGGGGACTCCACACACCCCTCCCATTATGTAGAGGGCCCTATACTTAGGGAATGATACGTATTTTTAAATCATCTTTTAACTAAAACATAAAGAGTGTAGCATAATAAAAAGAAGAAATAATCCATTCCAACAGTAAAGGAAAGAGGACTGGGTTAGGAGTCAGACAATTCAGTTTTAATTCTGGTTCTGACATTTAATTCCTTTGAGTATTGTTTCCATGTCTTCACCTGAGATGAGGCGGCTGGAATCTTGAAAGCTTCTTCTAACTTAAAACTCTATGATTTCATGAAAAGCAAAGTGAAGTAACGACTTATTTTTTAAGAAATAGAAGGAATAAAGATATCTCACTTTCAAATGTATTTTAAATGTCCAGAAGAAAAATAAAAAACAGGTACATAGATAGAATCCTTCATGTCTGCCTTAGCTTACGTTACACAGGCCGGGTGCTGGGTGGGGAAGGAGTACGTGGTCTGAGTGCCAGGACTGAGAAGTAAATAACCTGTGTGCTCTCTCAATCTTTCTCCTTACTTTTTAAAGCAAACCAGAGTGAGATAACGAGGACGTTCTCTCTAATTTTTTTAAATAAGGCAAAATGTTAAAAAAAAATGATTAAAATATTAAAGTTATAGTAGGAAAGAAGAAAAGAGAGAAGAGAAAGAGAAAAAAGAAGAGAAAAGAAAGAAACAAAGAGGTGGAAAGTGAGGACGGTCCGTGTTGAGGGGGCATCCTGAAAGGTAGCTGGAAGCTAAGTACAAGTGTCCAGGCTACACTTTTCTTTTTTCCTATTCATAATTGCTAAGTCATGGAAAAAGCCTAAGTGCCCATCGATCCACAAATGGATTAATAAATTGTGGTATATGTACACCATGGAATATTATGCAGCCTTAAAGAAAGATGGAGACTTTACCTCTTTCATGTTTACATGGATGGAGCTATAACATATTCTTCTTAGTAAAGTATCTCAAGAATGGAAGTAAAGTATCCAATGTACTCAGCCCTACTATGAAACTAATTTATGGCTTTCGCATGAAGGCTATAACCCAGTTATAACCCAAGAATAGGGGGAAGAGGGAAAGGGAGGGGAAGGAGGGGAAAGGTGGGCAGAGGGAGGGTGATTGGTGGGATTACACCTGTGGTATACCTTACAAAGTTATATGTGAAACTTAGTAAATGTAGAATGTGAATGTCTTAACACAATAACTAAGAAAATGCCTGGAAGGCTATGTTAACCAGTGTGATGAAAATGTGTCAAATGGTCTATAAAACCAGTGTATGGTGCCCCATGATTGCATTAATGTACATTGCTATGATTTACCGTATATACTCGAGTATAAGCCAAGTTTTTTCGGCACAAAATTTGTGCCGAAAAACCCGAACTCGGCACAAATTCTGTGCCGAAAAAACTCGGCTTATACTCAAGTATATGCGGTAATAATAAAAAAGTATTATGGATACACAGCAAACTCCTCTTCATAAGTGTCAACTTGCACACTTCAAGAATATTTCAGGGATTCTTTCACAGAACTTTTATAAGGCCAACTTCCCCAGTCCCCTTCCACTAAATATTCACCACTCCCAGACACAATAGGCATATGATCAAGGGGTGGTGATAGTGGAAAGACCATAAGAGACAATATAAATTAGCATGGGGTTGCATCCTTCAATTTGTGCAGACAGTGGCCCCTGATAATACCTTTTCCAATATATTATCTGTTGATTTTCAAACTAGGCCATGACAGGACTCCTTTGTTCACATGCCAAACTTCAAAAATCCAAAATTCTAGACTTTTATCTACTAGATTAGAAAAGCAAATTCTCCTCTTCTAAAACCTATAGGACATGGTTTAAGCCATGAGTATGTGACACAGGTATTTCAGCTCAACTAGATGAGGAAGAAGGGAACAATGGGGAGCCATAAATGGGTAGTCATTCAAAGCCTTTCTGATCAGTACACTAGCCAAGAATGCAGGTAGAAGCAAAGTTCAAAAGTTCTCTGTACCCTCTTTCTAGTTAATTCTTTCTTATTATTTTTCATAATAATATTATTATTATTCATATAACTTAATTATAACGAGAATAATGTAGTGGTAGATTTTGGAGAGATCACACTTAGGCTTTTGTTTTCTAATTTGTCAGTAACAGGAATGTTCAGTATTCTAGGAAAAGAAAGGACACTGGTACAGGTTTTCTATTATCTGTCAAATAGACCCCAGTGTGATATCTGATCAAAACAAAATGATACCCTGAATTCTGGGTATCTTATCAGGTGTCTTAAGGGCCATACCACCTACTCAGCCTCAAAAGCAAATACCAACTGAAAATTCCCTCATGCTTTCTCAGAGTGACTAAGCCAATGTTTTTCTGTCCAATTTAAGAGCACACCATGTCAGCAGACAAGTCCACATAGCATCTCTCACTGTCTGGTCATTTTAGACACTCTAAGTTCCTATAAACAATTGAATGTTCAGCTCACATTGTGAGCTGGCTGAGGGTTGTTCCATTTGCTACAATTCTCCAAGTAAGGTTTTACCTCTCAGGCTTTCAGCATGTAGACATTTACAAAAGCAAGACCCAGCTACTGTTATACCACCCATCATCCTTCAACAATTGGACACTAACACAAAGTTGGCAGAGGTTTAATCTCTAGCTTTAGCAACCCTCTGCATGCTCCCAATTACCATGACTTCCAATTACTCAGAGGCCCAGCTACCGAGAAAAGTGAAGCACACTAAGGCAGCTCCCTTCAGAGCCTTTCCCTATGATGTGATCTCTGTGGGCCTATGATCACAAATGAATCCAGAGACTATTTCTTGCCCAAGTCCCAAAATAGATAGTGGTATCCATCAGGAACCTAAGAGGTATTAATCTTGGGACTTTCCTTTCAACCTGAAGAATACCCCTTCACCAGTTCTTTTTATTAATGTATAGAGCTGATTCAAAGCACACTGCTTCCATTCCAAGATTTAACTTGAGATTTCTTTATCTTTTCTAGCCTGCTCTGTGGTCTCACATCAGACGTCCTGGTATGGAAGGTGGAAAAAAAGAAGTCAGAGGGGGGAATAATGAGGAAAAAAAAGAAGAACCAATGTTTTTATAACTAAACCCTACCTCTTGTCAAATAGGAGCTCCCTCTAGTCTGTACCAAAATCTGAAATTTCAAACAGCATTCATCCTTTTAACTTTATTTCAATTCAGCAAATGTATAGGATATCTACTTAAAGTAAGGTACTATGATAGAGCACATGGCAGATGTGGTCCCCAGACTTTAAGAAGATTTGGTGTAAAGAAATGAAAAGGAGACAAAATTAACTGGGAAACACCAGAGAATGTGACATGTACTCTAGAAAAAGCACAGGAAATAAAAGATATGAGAGAATAGTCATCTCATGGGAGAACCTAGGGGGTCTCTCCTAGGATTTCAGAGCATTCATTGCCAAGTGGCAGAGTGCTAAAAAGCATGAGAGTAAACACCAATAAGTCCTCCCACACCACTTCTTGAGCTTTTTCTTCGAACTGTAAGGTTTTTAAAACATTTCCAGCCTAGCCTGATATATGAATAGAGTATTTGCCTCTATCCTATTATTTGAGCATCAAAGGATACCTCCTTGCCTCAAAGTTCATCACTAACCAGAAAACTACATAAGTTGAAAGAGCATATCTAAAAATGGGTACAGGTGATTGCACTAATGTACACAGCTATGATTTAACAATAAAAAAAAAATTCTCTTTTTTGGTGTCTTTTCCAAGCTGTCATTTTCCTCTAAAAGAGGTAAAATAGATGAAAATCGCTATCCCCAATGCCAGGAAAGCCTTGGAGAAACCTGAGGGTGCCAGGTACCTGGGTGGAGCAAAGAGGGAGGCACAGGGGAATGAGAAAAGATGGATAGCACCACTTGGGCCAGACTCTGACAAACAGCCTAGGAAGACAGCTGGTTAAGAGGAGGGTTCTGAAACCGGCAGCTTTAGCTTTGGCTTCTAACTTTATCACTTAATCTTAGATAATTTACTTTACCTTTCTGGACATCAATTTCCTCACCTGTAGAGCAGGGATAATGATGCCTTCTTCACAGAGATGTCTTGGGGCTTAAATGAGATAATGTTGTATACTACTGGGAGATCATGAATGCTCAATAAATACTTCACAATTTGGTTTATAGCTGGTCCAAATGGGAAGACATACATTAATGAAGAAAAAATATTTATCACTGTGTATATAATTAGGTCTTCATGACAGTGGGAAGAGATATAAAGGGTAGAAATACAACATTTTGTATCAGAGTACACAGATAGATTTTAAAAATATAACTTCCAGAGGAGAATTCTTGTAGGAAGCTGAGCCTTCAGGACAGAAAGAATTCTGAGTGAGAGTAGTTGGAGTGCCTGAGAAGCAGCATCCTCCCGGATATGACCAGAGCTGATTGACTGATTGCAGGCCAAAGTGGTGAACCACCTCCCCTGAATGTCAGGGTGACTGAGGATAGAACTTTCAGGAATGAGAGTCATATAGAAACAGTAATGAAACAGAGATTGTTGTGTGTATATGTGTGTGCACGCACGTGTGTGTGTGTGTGTGTGAGAGAGAGAGAGAGGGAGAGAGAGAGAGAGAGAGAAAGGCCTGAGGTTATGTGGGTAGAGCCTGTGGATAATAAGCTCTAGTGATAATTTTAAGACTTGCAGCCAGATGGAAAAGTTAGAAAGGCTGGGGGGAGTAAAAGAAGGATTCTATATTTCTCTTTATTTCTGTCTCTTTTTTCTTCTATCATGCTATCTCTTGGTTATTCAGGATCACAGTGTTATTGTGTTTATATGGAGGTTTCATTATTCATGCCTTTGAATTCCCACATGAGATGACTTGGGTGGCAAACTCTGTACAATAGTCACCATTAAATTAAAAAGATGCAACTATAAGCTTCAGGCAAGAGAGAAATGCTGTGGTCTGAATGCTTGTGTTCCCCCCAAATCAACATGTTGAATTTCTAACCCTCAAGGGAATGTCAGTAGGATGTGAGAGTCTTTGGGAAGTGATTTCATCATGAAGCTGAAGCCTTCATGAATAAAATTAGTACCCTTAAAGAAGAGGCCCCAGAAAGCTCTTTCATCCCTTCTGCTATGTGAAAAGATAACCATATACAAACTAGGAAGTGACCCCTCACCCAACACTGAATTTACCAGCCCTTTGACCTTGGCCTTCGTAGCCTCCAGAACTGTGAGACATAAATTTCTGTTGTTTGCAAGCTAACATTTTCTATTTTATTACAGCAAGCTGAATGAAATAAAACAAGAGTTTCTAAAGCAAACAAAGAAAACTCCAAATGAGTAAGTACATAAAGTGAATTGCTATGGAAGAAATAGGAAAATTAGAACAGCACCTCTCAGGTAGAGCCTGAGTATATAGGCTCTGGGGGCAATTCCATGGCACCTTCTCTGTTACCAAGTCTCTCAGTCCTATACCCACTTCCTCTCTCTTTTTGTACTGGCATTATGTGTCTGGGATAGTTAGTATTAGGTCATAAAGCTTCATGCCTCAAATCTCCTCATCAGAAGACCTTTTGTGGTAGACATTGACAGGAAGCCCTAAGCCAAAGCTATGCATAGGAGTAACTCTGTTAGCCACTAACCAAGAATGGGGCAGAAAGGTCACTGGACCCAGTGCTTTGAGGAAAGAGAAGTCCAGTCTAAAAGAAGGAGGGCTGACTAGAATTTCTGAAAAGGTCTATTATCTATGGATGAAACCTGAATTTGTTGGCTCTGAAGATGATCTTTGGTCTCAGAAGGAGAGAGTCCAGGGAACACAGGCCTCATTTCAATTATAGAAATATTTTTCTGTTTTCCAAGGAATCAGAATAGAAAAATTTTCTCTGCTATTTGGCTTTTTTTTCTGTGCTTATCACTTTATGCTCATAGTATCTCTCATATTTAAAAGCTAAGCTTTAGAACATATAGAATAAAATCCCACAGCTATTTCAATCTCTGGATTACTCTCTGTCAGTGCATGTTACAAAGATTCCGTGTCTTTCTGTTAAACTATTTTGAGATATTTTTTCATCAAGATGACACACTAAACATTTAGTTGTTCTGTAGCAGAATTTCTACTTGTTTTGTGGCTCTTATGAGATATTCAAATGATCGCCTGTTAAGACATGACAAAGAAAATGCCATGGCGCAATCACCCAGACAGTAGTAGGAAACAGGCAGGAAAACAAACATCAGAAGAAAGAGCAGAGATGATGTGTAAGAGGTGTGAAAAGGGGAGAGAAGAGATTTATTCAGGGAGAAAAGCTTTAGCATATCCTGCACCTACATTCCTAAGACAGCAGGGTCAGTTTAGAATTGATCTGGGAAACAAAGTTTGAGTGCATTCTATACTTGTTTCTTCTCCTTACCAGCATAGTAGATTTTGATGATTGGTATTTTGGCACAAGACTAAAAAAAATGTGTAACTGTGAAGGCAGAAAGCATTGTGCATATTAAACAGTAGTTGTTGCAACACACATTTAGTGTAGTCCACAGTGATCTGCATTTGCTCCATTTCAACTCACTGGACTGCTAGATAATGAGAATGGGAGCCTAAATGGCTAAGCTGGGGTAAAATAGACCCCCTGAAATTTATTTTTCTGAATCTCTATCCTAACTGATGTGAAAATCCATATAACAAAGACATCAACATTTTCTTTTTCTTCCAAAGGAAATTTTTTTTTTTTTCAAATAACTCATCCTCTAGCCTGCAGACTGCACACAATTTTTTTAATTCTAAGCATTAATTAGAGAGATAAAGAAATGTATCTCCCTTTGTTCAGAAGGAGAATTCTATTGAGCCTTTGACAATGAAGCTGCTTAAGGGACAGCCTAGGTTGCTGTTTCTGCACAGGGCTCCCGGAGAAGGAAGATAAAGAGCTCTCCAGTAGAGGACTCTGGCTTTGTGCCATCTTCTTCCTGCTTCCTGCGGACTCCAGAGGGAAGTAGAGCCCTAAAACGTAAATAAAAGGTCCACGAAGGCCAAAATGAAGCCTGTGACTTTAAGCTACAAAACAGAATGCACCACTGGGGCACATAATGGCCTCAGAAAGTGTCTACAAGTTTTTGTTTCCAGTTTAGGCCCTGATGCTTGCTCCTAGCATCAGGTGACAGATTATGGTGAACTCATAGAAAGACAGGCCCCTCAGGAACCCAGCCCAGATGTGCTTCTCATGTGCACAGAAGGTTCCTTGAGGCCACACTACTAGTTTATCATGTGCTTGGGAGGGAAGGTCCATTTTTCATATCCACAGGTTGCTTTAAAAAGTATCCTTGGTAACAGGGGATAAGCCATAAATAGCACTCTCAAGGTCACCTCCATTGGGTCCTGAATGCAGGGCTTGGGTAACACTGTCTATCTCCTGAAAAAGTACTTAGCTCCAACTCCAGGCAACTCTCCAACTGGAATTATGAGCACTTTCCCTGAATGGATTTTCGTGGCTGAGTGACCCTACTAAAATCTTTGCTGCCATTAGGCCATTATCATACATCTCACTGGATCCCACCATTCAAATTCTTGGCTTTTTCTTTTTTTCTTTTATTGTTAGACTTTTTTTTTCCTTTTTTATTTTTATTAAATCATAACTATATACATTAACTGTATACATTAATGAATTTATGGGGTACAATGTGCTGATTTTATATACAATTTGGAATGATTACATCAAACTGGTTAACATAGCCTTCACCTCAATTAATGTGTTAAGACATTTATACTCTACACTTAAATAGATTTGACATGTGCCTTTGCAATATGCACCATAGGTGTGGTCTCACCATTCACCCTCCCTCCATCCACCCTCCCCCTTCTCTTCCCTTCCCCCTCCTCTTCCTTCCTTCATCCTGGGCTATAGTTGTGTTTTATCTTTCATAAGAAAGGGTGATTATAAATTGGTTTCATAAAAGTAATGAGTACATTGGATACTTTTTCTTTCATTCTTGAGATACTTTACTAAGAAGAATATGTTCCAGCTCCATCCATGTAAACATAAAAGAGGTGAAATCTCCATCTTTTTAAGGCTGCATAATATTCCATGATATACATATACCCAATGTGTTAATTCATTCATGGGTCAGCGGGCATTGGGCTTCTTCCATGATTTGACAAATATGAATTGAGCTGGTGCAAATATCTTTGTTGTAAACTGATTTTTGGTCTTTCGGATATATACCTAGTAGAGAAAAAGCAGGATTGAACAGCAGGTCTACTTTTAGATCCTTAAGTGTTCTCCAAACTTCTTTCCAAAAGAAACATATTTTCTTAGCTTGCATTCCCACCAGCAGCGCAGAAGTGTTCCCTTCTCTCCATATCCATGCCAACATCTGTAGTTTTGGGATTTTGTTATGTGGGTTACTCTTACTGGAGTTAGATGATATCTCAAAGTGGTTTGATTTGCATTTCTCTGATGATTAAAGATGATGAGCATTTTTTCATTTGTCTGTAGTCCATGCACCTATCATCTTCAGAGAAGCTTCTGTTCAAGTCTCTTGCCCACAATGGAATGGGATCACTTTTTCTTTTATTGGTAATAAGTTTGAGTTCTCTATGGATTCTGGTTATCAAACCTTAGTCAGAAACATAACCTGCTAATATGTTCTCCCATTCTGAGGGCTGTCTGCTTGCTTTACTTACTGTGTTCTTGGCTGTACAGAAGCTTTTTAGTTTGATCAGATCCCAGTAATATATTTTTGGTGTTGTTTCAATTGCCTGGGGGGGAATCCTGCTCATAAAGTATTCTCCCAGGTCAATTTCTTCAAGAGTTTCCCCTGCACACTCTCCACAAATCTTTATAGTTTCATGTCTTAAGTTTAAATCATTTACCCAGTGAGAGTCAATTTTTGCGAATGGTGAAAGGTGAGGGTCCAGTTTCAGTCTTCTACAAGTCTCCAGCCAATTCACCAGCACCATTTGTTTAATAGGAAATCTTTCCCCAAATTTATATTTTTGATGTGCTTTTCAAAGATCAAGTGATGCTAAATCACTGGGTTCATCTCTTGGTTTTATTTTCTGTTCTATACATCTACCTGTCTATTTTTTGTGCCAGTACCATGCTGTTTTGATCAATATAGATTTATTGTATAGTCTGAAGTCTGGAACCATGATTCATCCTGATTTGTTTATATTCTGAGTAATGTCTTGGCTATTCAAGGTTTTTTCTGATTCCATATAAAATAAAGCACTATTTTTTCAAATTCTTTAAAGTATGACAGTAGTGCTTTAATAGGGATTGCATTAAATTTGTATGTTTCTTTGGGTTATATGGACATTTTAACAATGTTGATTCTTCCCAGCCATGAGCATGATACGTTTTTCCATTTGTTAATATCTTCAGCTATTTCTTTTCTTAGAGTTTCATAGTTCTCTTTATAGAGATCTTTCATGTCCTTTGTTAGGTAAATTCCCAAATATTTCATCTTCTTTGGCATTACTGTAAAAAGAATAGAGTCCTTGACTGGTTTTTCAGCTTGACTATTGTTGTCATATATAAAAGCTACTGATTTGTGAGTATTGATTTTGTGTCCTGAGACACTGCTGTATTCCTTGATCACTTCTAAGAGTTTTGTAGTTGAGTCCCTGGTGTTTTCAGGTATAAAATCATATCATCTGCAAAGAGTGAGAGTTTGATCACCTCTGACCCTATTTGGCTATCCTTGATCACCTTCTCTTGCCTGATTTCAATGGCTGAGACTTCCATTACAATGTTAAAAGACAGTGGAGACAATGGGAAATTATGCCTGATTTCTGATCTGAGTGGAAATGTTTTCAATTTTATTCCATTTAATATGATATTGGTTGTGGATTGGCTGTAGATGGCCTCTATCTGTTTAAAACCCTTCTATACCTGTTTTCTTAAGTGTTCTGATCATGAAAGGATGTTAGATACTATCAAAAGATTTTTTTTTTTTGCATCAAATGAGATTATCATATGGTCTTTTTTTATTTGATATATTATATTTATAGATTTACATATATTGAACCATACTTGAGACCCTAGGATAAATCCAACCTGGTCATGGTGTATAATTTGTTTGATGTGTTGCTGGATTATGTTTGCTAGGATCTTATTGAATATTTTTGCATCTTTATTTATTAAAAATGTTGATATATAATTTTCTTTCCTTGTTGGGTCTTTTCCTGGTTTGGGGATCAGGGTGATATTTGCTTCACAGAATGTCTTGGGAAGTATTCCTTCTTTTTCTATGTTTTGGAAAAGGTTATGTAATATAGGTATTAGTTCCCCTTTAAAATTTTGGTAGAATTCTTATGTGAAGCCATCTGATCCCAGTGTTTTCTTTTTGGGGAGAGTCAGAAAGGCCCACCCAGCAAAAGGGTCAGTCCAGCGGGGGCTGGTGCCTCCTTCCCCACTTTGCATCTCCATCAGCACCAGTCACTGGTAACACCACCAGGTCTGTGGCCCAGTTCCCTCCAGTGAGCAAATACACCAGGGATTTGTGCCTGCCAGAGTTAAAGGGGAGTCAATTCCTCCTCCTGGGCCAGGCCGCCATACTCTGCCACCAGCTGGCAGGAGGAGCTGAAGCCCGAATACCTTGGGTGCTCAAAGGAAACTGGAGAGTGTTCCACCTGAGTTTGTTCCAAGCCAGAGGTTAACAAAGCAGCAAATGTTTTTCTCCCTCAGAGACATGCCTCTGCCCCCAGCCGCACTGCTCTTCTATTACCCTCTCCTCTGGTACCCCTGCAGGGTGAGGTCTGGCTCCCTTGGGCAGTCCACAGAATTAAGGAGGTGTCTCTCTCAAATTTGACCCCAGCAGGATTGCTCTACTATTGCTGATGCTGTGTGGCAGGTATCTTGGGCGGGTTCCACTCCTCTGTGCTGGTTCCTGAGCCTCCATGAAGGTTCCCGTGCCTCCATCCACCACTGATTTATACTTTTGCAGAACCAGGCCAGACACCCTCCCCCCTGTGCCTTTCTGCACTGCTACTAGATTCCCTGTTTCACCACAGCTGTGCTGCCACAGCCCATGTAATGTTTGGTCCTAGCAAAGAATCCTGGACATTCCAGTCTCTGCAGAGGTTGGGCTTCTTAGACCACCAGGCGAGTGGGGAAGGATAGACTGGGAGTTCAAAATGGTGGGGAAAATATTTGTTCAACTTTCATGCTGGGCAAGAGAATGCCCAGGCTCATAGCTAGGTCTCTCTGGAGCAGGAGTCCCTGCCTCCAGTAATTCTCTCCCATGGGGTGAGACAAAAGGTCTTCAGTTCACTGCTCGCTTGTAAAGATCACACAGCAAGTCACTCTCTTGGGAGAGGGCATGGGCATTCGTCCTCTTTGGGATGAGTTTTATACCTGAAATTTGCTTCCTTGGAGTCACAGCTTGCCTCAGCAGGGATGACATGCAGTTATCAATCTTCTCTCAGCTCAGCTGCTGACCTTCAGCTTTATTGGGGTCTTTCTGGCCATTATCTCTCCCTTTGGCTGGGAGCTTCTCTTGAAAGCTGGCTCCGGTTGGCCATCTTCCCCCTCCCCTCTTTTTGTTGAACTTAATAGCTTTGAACTATATACATACAAGAGAATGCATAAACCATAAGTATAAAGCACAATAAATTTTCTCAAACTAAATATATCCAAGTAGTTGATTCCCATATCAAAAAATAAAACATTACCATCACTGCCAAAACTTTCCAGCTTTCATTCTGTATCTATCACTCAAGGGTAACAACCATGTTTACTTCTACTAGTATAGACTCATTGTTTTGCATTTGCATTTTTAATGGTTTTCTATTTTTAGATTTTTTTATTTGACAAATAATAATTGTGCATATTTATGGGGTATACTGTCATGTTTGATCTATATATACACTATAAAAGACTCTGTCAAGTTAAGAAGAGATAGCTGCACTCCTGCACTATCACCTTACCAAGTTATCATTTTGTTGTGGTAAGAATCTTAAAAATCTATTGTAGCAATTTGAAATATATATTATTATTAACTATAGTCAACATGTAAGGCAATAAATCACTGAAACTTCCTCTTCCTATCTAACTGAAACTTTATACCCTTTAAGCAACATTTTCCCTTTCCCCATTCCTCACCATCCCTCATCCCCAGCCTCTGGTAACCACCTTTCTACTCTCTATGAGACTGACATTTTAATGTTTCTAATTTTTTCTTTATTTTTATGTATACACAATAACTATAAATATTTTGGGAGTAGATGTGATGTTCTGATACAAACATATAATGATCAAATCTGGGTAATTGGGATATGTATCACATCAAACATTTATTATTTTGCATTGGGAACATTTCATATATACTCTTCTAGTTATTTTAAAATATACAATAAATTACTGTAGTAACTGTATTTTTGTACCCATTAACCAACACCTTTTTCTATCTACTTACTCACTACCCTTCTTAGCCTCTGATAACTACCATTCTATTCACTACCTCCATGAGATCAATTATTTTAGCTCACACATATAAGTAAGAATACATGGTATTTGTCTTTCTGTGTCTAGCTTATTTCACTTAATATAATGTCCTCTAGTTTCATTCATATTGTTGCAAATGCAGATTTCGTTCTTTTGCATGGCTGAATAGTTTCCATTATGTGCATGTACCATATTTTCTTTATCCATTCATCTGTTGACAGATACTTAAGTTTTATATTTTGGCTATCTTAAAAAGTACTGTAATAAATGGAAAAATGAAGATATCACTTCAACACATGGATTTCCTTTCTTTAGGATAGTAGCAAGATTGCTGGATCATATAGTTTTATTTGTAATTTTCTTAGAGAATTCCATATTGTTTTCCATAGTGGCTTTACTACAGAGTCTACTACATTAAATTCCTATCAGCAGTGTATGAGAATTCTCCTTTCTCCACATCTTTGCTACCTTTTGTTATTTTTTATAATGGCCCTTTAAACTGAGGTGACGACTTTTATATTGTTACATGTAAGTTATCTAAATATCTGGATTAAAAGGCAGAGATTGTCCTATTGGATAGAGAAAAAAGGCTCACCTATATGCCTTCAACAAGAAAATGCATTTCATATCTAAAACTATAAGTTAAAAGTAAAAGGATGGGATGGGACGGTGCCTGTGGCTCAAAGGAGTAGGGCGCCGGCCCCATGTGCTGGAGGTGGCGGGTTCAAACCCAGCCCCAGCCAAAAACTGCAAAAAAAAAAGTAAAAGGATGGGAAAATATATATCATTTTAACAATAGTCATTTCAATATCATAAAAATTCAGTTTCAGACTGTGATCAGGAATAAAGAGATGCATTTCTTAATTATAAAGGGGTCAGTTTATCAATATGACATAATAATTCTAAACATTTATATACCCGATAACAGAGCTTCAATATACATAAACCAAAGACTGAGATAATTGCAAGGAAAATAGACAAATCTACAATTACAGTTAAAGATTTCAACACCCCTCTCTCAACAAGTGATAGGACATGTAGGCAAAATAGTAGGATGTAAAATATTTCAACAATACTGCCAACTAACTTGACTCAATTGATATTTACAGAGCACTGCATGAAACAGCAGAACACAAATTATTTTCAGGTACATACAGAACATTTACCAAGACAGGTGATATCTAGCCATCATAAAACAAGTCTCAATGTATTTCAAAGGGTTCAAATCATAAAGAGTATATTCCTTGTTCACAAGGGAATTAAATTATTAATTAGAGATAGAGAATATCTGGAAAATCCCTTATTATCTAGAACTAAATAACCCACTTTTAAATAACTTATAACTAAAAGAAGAATTCCAAGGGAAATTTAGAAAATATTTTGGAGTGAATAAAATTTTTTAAAAATATACCTTATCAAAGTTTGGTGTTACTGCCAATAGGGTACTTAGAGGGAGATTTATAGCACTGACTGCCTAGGTTAGAAAAGATAAAAGATATCAAATGAATGACATTAGTTTCTATCTTAGGAAACTAGGAGATCATATGAAACTAAAATTAGGGAGGAAAATTAACAAATATATATCAGAGCAGGGAGGACAGGAATACAAAGGGACATGATGCTTTGGGGAATGTTGGATATGCTCATCATTCTGATAGCAGTGATGCTTTCACAGGTATATACATATGTACAATCTTATCAAAAAGTACATATTCAATATGTACAGTCATATTATGTATGCTAATTATGCCTCAATAAAGCAGTTTTTAAACACTTAGTGATAGAACAGTTAAATGTTCTCTTTGCTTCAAGTTGGCAGCTTATTTCTTTAAGTGCCTACCCAATTTCGCCTTTTCCCTGCTTAAGAATGATCTACCACAAAAAGTAAAAGGATAAAAATTCAGGTGGCTATTTGCCAGATGGATATAATAAAACCTGACTCTAGCTTCACAGGGTTCTATGAAGATCAAAAGTGATAATGAACACAGCTCATTACAAAGTTAGAAAGTGTTATAAAAATGTAAAGGGTTATCTCTCTAGTTCCAGGTTTCCTGGTGAAGTGAATAATAAAACTAACTAGAGCCAAATTTGGAAGTGAATAAAGTTTGTCTTTGATCCTCTCTCTACTGGCCCTGATGCCTTCATGCTGGGACTCCCAAGCCAGGGAAGGCATTATCCGGGTTTAGCACTGCCAAATCTTGCTCCTTTTCTCTCTGCAAAGCTCCTATCAGACTTTCGGTCTCCCCTGGCTACCCTGTTCTCAATTAAATGACAGTGGGTGCTAAATAAGCAATTCAGATAAGTGAGTTTGTTAAATGCTATTTACTAATACATTATATTTTACTCCAGTGGCTTACTATGCTGTAACATTGGTTAAATTCTAATTTCAAGCAAATACTTCATTGACTTATTCTTACTAGGGTGTAACACCTGGAGGTAGATGGTCCCTTACCCAGTTTATCCTTTAAGACACTGAACATTTCTTGAAAATTCCTTCTGTTGAATATACAATGCTGCAGTTTTTCTGCTCTAGTTATTTTATTATAAGCGAGGGATGTATTACATGAGCATTCCTAGAACTCCTATAAATCTCTTCCCTCTCTTCCAACCCATGTGTGCACACCTTTAAAAATAATAAGAAAACAAAGCAGCTCTGATCACTAACAGCACTGCAATGTTCAATTTCATCCCTTATATATCACTTTGGGATTATAATTAAATCGTCAAAATGCATTGCTAATCTGTAAATCTGTGTTCATTAGCATAAGTGTACTCCATAATTACTAAGCACAGGGTGCGTGCTTGTGACTTTAATAGACTTCTGGACTATTAAACTTGTCTAAATGCCACTCCCCACATGGTGGCTCAAGAGTTTCTAAAGGAGCTTTCTCCAATATTGTTCTATACACCCAAACCAGCAAAGTGATGCTGGTTTTACTTTTTTTTTTTTTTTTTTAACACATAATAGATTCACACAGGTCACTATTAGGCCTGTAAGAAGCTGTCTTAATTTTTTTTTTCTTAATTATCTAATCTGAGAGTCTAGCTTCATCTCTTGGAATAAATTACAAAATATGTATTTACTGATAGAAATATTTCAGAAGACTGATTCTAAGACAATCATCATAAGAGACAATCTAGTCAGTTGGCAAATTTACTTGCCTAAATGTCCTTGAATCCTTCATCAACCAATTTATTTTGGATGTTACAGTTGTAGATTCATTGCATAGAAGTTAGAATTTTTTTGTTGTTTTCACAAGATTTTTTTTTTTTTTTTTTTTGAGAGATGTGCAATGCAATGTGCACTGCTCACCTCCGTTGTGAAGCAGGTATCCACATCTTCACCAGGCTAGCCACGGCTGGCTCTTCCCTTGCATTACTCTGAACTGTACGCTCCTCTCTGGGGCCACAGGATTTTGTTATATGTGCTTCCTCCTTCCCCACAATGAGTCCTCAATTCACTAGCTTCCTCATCCCCGATCACAAAAATGAAGAAAAATATTTGTAGAAAGAAAGTCATCTCTTCTTTCTCCAGATCTACCTTTTGTAATCTCCTAGACATTTTTCTATCCTCTCTCTAGGCTCATAGTTTGGTAGTGGGCTTTGAGGAAAATAGTAGGGAAGGGTAGACATCTCCCAAAAGTGGGAATTTCTCAAAAGGTCATCCCTCTCTAAGCCCCACGATCACTGGATGGGTGAAATGAGATTTGAAAGCTTGATTTTCTTTCAAAAACTTACCACTAGCTGGAATCCTTTTACAACCCCCTCTTCCAAAAAAAAAAAAAAAAAAAAAATAGCAGATATAAATAGTCCTTTGGAGTAATGAGATAATAGTATTTTAATTTTTTTATTAAATCATAACTGTATACATTAATGCATTTATGAGGTACAGTGTGATTTTATATATAATTTGGAATGCTTACATCAAACTGGTTAACAACATAGCCTTCACCTCACTTATTGTGTTAAGACATTTATACTCTACTCTAAATAGATTTGACATGTATCCTTGAAATATACATGATAGTAATTTGAAATAATTGCTAGATCCAATTTTTAAATTTAAAAGTAAGTGTCTTCCTGAATTCTTCCTAAACTGACTAGCTAACATGCTCCTTCTTTTCTTATATCTAAAGGGCTCTTTCTAACTCTGTTCCTACAGGATCTTGGAGCAAATAAGTCCCTTAGTTAGTTTTGGACTGTCCTCAGAAGACATGTTTCCTACAGCTCGGGCTTTAACATGTGGCCATTATTACCTTTATTATTATTAAACTAGAGGGTGAGGATATATTTTTCCTGATATTTCTCCTCTTTCCCTTCCCCTCATTCAAATAAATAGCTCCTTATCATCTCAGGTAAGGCACACAGCACAAAGTAGAATACAGAACTAACAGGCAAATCCTGCTGGCTTTTAAGTCTCCAAAGGTGACGCCCTTGGGAGAAGGAGATTCTCTGGTAAACACAAAATGTCTTAACCTGAATTATGGGGGAAGATGACTTTTCCCAAAATTGAAGGAATTGAGAGGGTTGTATTCTCTATCCTAGTTCTTAACCCTGCTTAGAGGGCAGCAGCAAGAAGTCAGAGAGTGAGGTCTGTGAATCTTTGAGAAAGAGATCCAGAGCTCCCAACTTTCTGGTTGTAGTGAGGAAACAGTGAGTCCCCACAGAAGAAAATGCAACTTAGATACCAAATGAAAGGCAGTGATAGAGAAGTGAATGTAGGCTGAAGGCACACCTACTAGAACTTCATTCTTCCTCAACTCCCTTCTGTTCCCTAGGATTCCTCTGTACCTGAGCCCTTTGCACCTCAGAAAGGCTTTGTTGTTTCAGATTGGAATCTAAGATGTCAGTGTCATTTTGTTATGAATACTCCAAATTAGGACCTCAAAAATTTTAATACACTCTTCTCTCATTTAGATGGACTGCCTGTGGGTGACTCTCAGTCTAAGGAACAGGAAGACATAAATAGCCACAATAGGAAGTCCCCCCAAATGCAAAGAATACACATTGTAAGACCATTTTTCATAATTTTAAATTATTTATTTGATATAAAACAGTCATTTCTGAATCTCGTTTTTAAAAACATGTATAATTTATGTTGCAATTTTAAATCGTTTTAATAGACTTTAAGAATAGTTTTATGTTTACGGCAAAATTGAATATAAAAACAGAGTTTCTGTATATGCCCCCACGTATCCCCTCTCCCCACATAAAAGCCTTTATTTTCAACATCCTCCACCAGAGTGCTACATTTGTGACAATCGATGAACCTATATTGGCATATTGTTATCACACAAAGTCCATAGTTTACATTATGATTCAGTAGTTAAAAATAAAGAAATATGTGAAAAACTGAAGTTCTAATATTACTAAAAATTAAATAATAGGAGTCAAAATTATTTTATTTAGCCAGAAATCATATACATGAATCTTGTGCCATTATATATGGAACAGAACCTTGGAGAAAGAACATCTGAATCCATTATCTCCAGGTAAATAGGTAAGGGGACCATCCTATCTTCTTTAATTACTATCTCCACCAGGATAAGCAGGGTAGTAGAGAGCCTCTATCTTCTAAACTCTAAGAAATAGCAACTGCTAAAAGACAAGGCCTTCAAGTTTAAACAAATATTTGAATGAAGTTATCGGATAAGTACTTCTTTAACTATATGGAATGAGAAGTTACAAATGATCTTAGAAGAAAGCTGACAGCATATTCTGAGTGGGATACAGCTAACAACAAAAACAGCTGTACAGAAAATCTTAGACCTTTTCCTGTGGCCTTATAGTTCAATATTATATTGTTATTCTGGAACTCTTCTTAATAAGATTAAGCAAATAGGTAATTACATTTACTGTTTTAGAAATCAAAAATTTAGAAAAGAATTCTTTACCACTATAAATAAATGGAAAAAAAAGACACTATGAAACAAGAAAAATCACAAATCTTTCCTGGATCTGTTCATTGAAATGACCCGAGAACAATTATATCCCCACAGTGCCCCCTAGCATTCAGATTCTGGTCTCTAATGTTATTTTTCCACTAAAAGGAACCACAACCCCTTGGAAAACTGAATGAATCCATGTCTGAGGGAGAAAGGCACAAGGTGAGCCTGGAAAATCATCTTGTACCAGAAAGCAACAAAATTTCTAATTATTAATGGGTCATGTTATAAGATCAATGAAGAAAATTTGAAAAAGACTCCTACTGGCCAAAGTTGTAACTATTTGAATATCAAGAAAAGAGTAATCATTATAGTTGCCTGAAATACAGCAAATCTATGAGAAGCCATCCTTCCATAATTATATACAAAGAGAAATGGTAACAAACGATTCCAAAAGTAGGTGAATAGAATAGAATATATTTCTATGAAGTTTTATTTCTTATTTATGAAGCATTATTAAAGAATTTACTGTATAAATGGAGAATATAAAAAGTACAATGGTAAGTACATCAACTGAGGGGCATTTTCTGACTCCAGAGGAATATCAAAATGGCCCACAAACTGGTCTCAAATCATACAAGCCAAATGAAATATCTAGAATTCAATTGGGTATAAATTTAAATATCCTTAAGATATGTATGTTCCTAAGAATATGAATGAATGGGAAAGGTGTTAACCTATACCTCAGAATCCCATCTATTTATAAACTCTTTAGAATGAGGAGAAATACATTAATATAAGGTTTTATCAATCGGGATGGGAAGCTGCAGGCTTATTGCATAATAGAATAACCTTAACATAGGGAAGTGGCCTAATAGGCTAAGTCACTATCACTAACCTCTTGAGGTTATGAAATCACTCTTAAAACAACCATAAATAGGGCTTGGAGTGTCTTATTGGGGTCATGAGTGAGAATCCAGTTGGCTTTTAGGCCTAATTCTCTGGCAGTAAATATCCTTATTGATTTGGTATGACAATTCTTCCTTAGCTGGGAAGTCTTAGAATTAGGTATAGAGATGTTTAAAAGAAGTAAACTACTGTATTTATATTTTTGTGTTAAGAAGAAAGCTGTATATATTTGATAATTTGTATTTTGTTTAATATATGAGAGAATTAACCTTGTTAGTGACAACCTTATAATTATAATTTGAAGTGGGTAATTTAGAGTTATGATTTCAGAGTGAAATCTTAATAAATTATTTTTAGTATTGAAACATCTAAGATCTGTAGGCTTATCATTTTTATTTAATTTAAAAAAATACTTAGTTCTCAGGTAGATTTATTTGTTAGAGAGCTAAAATACTTACAAGAGACATGCTTGAAGTGAAGCAGCTGCTGACATTGCTTCCCAGACAGAGGCACAAACTGTCATCTCTCTATTCTGTCCCCAGGCCCCTTCTTCCCCACCAACACAATGGGGGCCTCATTAAGAAGAAAGCTGCTTGGGCATCAGTAGCCTTCCCTCTCAATCCTGTTCACCATATTCTGACTCCTGTGGCCTCTAAGTCCTTCCCTTATAGTCCCAGCTCAAATTCTCACTTAATGTACACATAAGTGAAGGGTGTGGATGATGAAATACAAAATGCCAAATTTACACTGAGACTTTCCAATATAGCATCTTGTCAGCTTATGTCAGCTATTGTCTTTGTGCTATTTATAATGTAAAGAAACTGCAACAAATGTAATATAAGACAGTACTGAGTTGAAGGCCCTTCACTTACCTGCAAATTGATTTTATTGACTGTTTCCAGGCAGTAGAATACTCCCTTATCTTAGTTTTAATGTCTTTTTTTTCCCCAGATAGCCCAAGGCTTTCCTCTGCAATAAGGACAATGCTTCATTGCTGTTCTTTTTTTTTCTTATGCTCCATAAATACATTCTTCCCTGAGGAATTCCTCTTAACATGAAATCAGACCAAGTTTTTTATTTTATGGAACAAAATTTTCAACATGTAACTAAAACTATAAAAAAAAAAATTCAAACACATATTCTTTACCACCCTTAAAGCTCTGGCAAAGTGGAAGTCAAAGCAAAATCTATAACATTGAACAAGGATTAAGTACATCATGTCATGAACAGGCTGTAAGATGCCTAAAGCCCTTCAAGTTATGGATGAACCTGTGAGCTGCAAGTCACTAGACTGTGGAACTCAGCCTATATGAAATTGTCCTCCAGCTAGTAGTGCAGTGGTTACCCTCGAATGTTGAAGGATACATTGCAGTTTTATAGTCAAGGCCTAACATCTATACTTCCTCTTAGTATATATTTAGGCTATAGGTAAACACTGGACTATAATCCATAGCAGTTGGGGGATTAGCACTATGCAAAGGAATTCTGGAGAAAAAAGTATCTCAAACTCAGAAGTGTTGGATCCTATGAAGTACCTGGATACACCTACACAACTGTGTGGAATTCAGACCACCCAATAGAAACATATACCTCATTTAAGCCTGCCTCCACTTGTGAATCAAAGCACCAAAGATTTAAGCCACAACCCTACTAAAACAAGACAAACTTAACTCCTCTGAAAAATAAAGATATAACTTAAGATAATAAGGTTAGACAGAAATCCTTAGGTTTCTATGTCATCTTTAGTCTAAATGGGATAAGGGAGTCATTTTGACATCTATGACTTAATGAGGTAAAGACCATAATGAAGTTTCAAAAGAATACATGGGCAGATAATTTCAGACTAGACATATGAACTGGGAAACAATTGAGCATACCAACCAAATCTTAACCATTCTCACCTTTCTTACCTTCATAGTTTGCCATCTTCCACCAGGAAGTTCTTCCTTTCCTTCCTCCCACCATACTCATATCCCTAGAGTGTCTCTTATAGTGATAGTAAACATATATAATCCTTGGAAAGGCCTATTCATGGCCAAGTTCATGTGTAGGTAAAAATGTGTGGATTCACAAATCCACAGAGGATAGACTATAAGAAGGAAATTAGCTCCTCCATTAAAAGCCATTATCATATGAGGTCTAACATCTAAGTTCATGAACTCATCCTAGAAAATGTGCTACATACCTCATTGCTGAATATCAGTACAGTCACCTTTGAAGTACTCCCCTGGGGAAGCTATGCATCAACACCAGCACCTAGTCTACCCTTCAAAGCAGATTTGGAATTCTTTTTCTGGAATTACCATCAGAGCTGTCGTTGCATGGCACACAAACACTCAACAATTATATAAATGCCACTCAGCAAGACACTTCCACACATTGACAGGAACATAATGAAACCTTACCTAGTTGTTTGTACAGTGCTGCCAATGTAATCACATGATGGCAAGTTCATGAACTTAATTGTCAGATGCCATACAATGACAGCTCTGATGACCATTCCAGAAAAACAGTTCCAAAATTGCTTTGAAGGGTAGACTAAGGCACTGATGTTGGCACATAGCTGCCCAAAGGAGTACTTCAAAGATGACTGTAGTGATATTCAGCAATGAGGTATGTAGTACTTTTTCTGGGATGATTTCACGAATTTAATTGTCAGACTTCATATGTCAATAATTTGATGAAAAAAGTGTCAGCAAAATAACAAACCCTTAATATTTCACTAAACACATACAGGGAACCCACCTTCCAAATGGATGTTACTAGCCTTTTGGACATTTGTTAACTTATGTATATTTCTTGAACTCTGCTAAGTGTCATAAAGTTTCCCCTTCCCCAGTTGTTATAAGACAATTCTTGGAAAGGGATCTCAGGTCGTACTCATGTATAAAATGCAGCCTGTGATTTTCCACAGAAGGATCTGGGGTATGATGGTCCCCAGCTTCTAGCTACTGAGTACTTCTATACTTCCTTCTTATAATGCACTACTTATAAACAGCAAAGACTTAATTAAAAATTCTGAGTCTGCTCTCACTTTTTTACCACAACAACTTAAAGAAACTTAAGAAAGCTATATTTTATGCACACTGAAGTTTGGGACTGAGATTCATTGCTGCTACAAGTACACATGAATGGCATTTCTAAAGATGAAAGTGTGGGGCAATCCCTACTGGCAGCTTCTATGGGAATCAGGCTACCAACCTTAAAGAAAGCAAGGTGAGAAAGGAGAGCTAGGACAGGAATCCAAGGATGTCTGAAAATACAGATGCGCACATACCAAGGCACAATGCAGGTGGTGAAAAGATAGAAGTGGCCTAAAATATTTAATTCCCTGAGCCACACTGCATCTTCAGCTACTTTCTGCAAACCTGGGCAGGGAAGGTGTGAGACTTGGGGTTGCTTTGGGAATGCTTTTCAAATATTTAACATTAATTAAACAGGGGTGCAGGAAAACTGACTTTCTATCAATAACAACCATCATTTATTAATATACTTCCACTGACTGAAGCTATTTTAGCAGCACGTTTCCCACTTTTCTTTACTCTTGGCCTTCATTTTCCTTTTACAAATTTCTCAGGCAATTTCCTGAGAGTCATATTAAAGGGTGTTGAAGTTTAATTAATAAATCTTTTGTTTCCATTATCAACCCTATGCCATACATTATTAGGTGTCAGAATTTCAGCTGTGATAGTAAAGTGAGTTTGTTTGCGGCAGTGTTGTTTATTTGGTTTTTCTTTTTAATTTTCACTCAAGGATGTTGTCAACTTTGGAAAGAGCAAAACCAATTTACATGTCACTAGTTCTGTGAAGTCATGCATGAAAAACTGAATAAACGAACACTATATTGCTGGGTTATTCCAGTAATACCTGTCTAGATTTGCACTGTGGAAAACCTTCTAGCTGGCTGTCTCTTAATTGGCTGACTGGCCTGGGTCAGGAGAGACTGTACTATGGCCTTAAAGGTATTGTTCAGGAAAAGATACTTATCTCCCTCCTACAGTGGCCAAATAAAAAGAACAAAACTAAATTTTCTGGCACATTTCTAGAGTGGGAGGTAAGTTTCCATAATTACCCCTCTTGACTAGTGCCTGTCTTAGTGGACCAGATATACTGGAGTTGATGGTGGTATTATCATAAGCCCAGCACCTCCCTAAATCTGCATTCTGGCCCTTATACACAAAGTGACGCTTTGTGAGAGGTGGATATGGAGTTACTATGGTATAGGAGTGAAAGGCAGGTTTGCCATGGATCAGAAAAAGAGGCATGACATAAGGCAATGGATATGAATAGAGGAAGCAAGTTGTAGCAGATAGGAAGACTGATGTCCAAAAGCAAGTTTATTCTCCCTTATCCATTTAATCTAGGCACTGATTGTAATTTTCACTTGTCCTCTTCATGGTTGCACTTGGTTATTCTTATAAGAGAGAAGGGCATGAACAGAAGGTATAGCCTAGTCCCTACTCATACTCACCTCCTTATAAATGAATGACATTATCTGAATCCTCCCCCAACACACACACACACACACACACACACTTTTTTATTGGCATGGAAATGATCTAAAATCTCGGAAGGAAATGAAAATCAGATCAGCCTCTGGAAAAGTTAAGGAATTTTGTATAAAGGTCAGGGAATGGGGCATTAACCCTAGATGGTGAAATGACTTGTTAAAACAAATCAAGCTTTTGGGCTTATTATCTTCCTAGCCCTGCACAGAATACTTGAGGATAGGAAATACATACGTGTGAAACAAAGCAAGCCCATATTTTAGAGACTGTGAGGTACTTATTCTTAGATACATGTACTTTTATCTGATATATGCAGCTCCCAATAGAGATAAAGAGGAGGTGATTCTAGAGAAGGAAAGGACGATAATTTGAAACCCTGTGCCGTGGTTCTCAATCATGGATGATTTTGTCCCCCTTGAGACATTTGGCAATGTCTAGAGACGATGTCGGTGGTCATCAATGAGGTGATGGGTGTTCCACTGGCATCCAGTGAACAGAAGCCAGTAGACTGCTAAGCACCTTTCAATGCACAGGACAACTCCACTCCACCCTACACAAAGAATTATTCAGCACAAAACATCCATATTGTCAAGGTTGACTAATGCTGTACTAGATCAGTGGTTCTCACACTTGAGCAGGCAACAAAATTCCCTAGAGGCTTTGTTAAAACCCAGAGTTCTGAGTCCCACCCTAATTTCCAGTTCACTAGATCTGAGGCAGGAGTCTGAGAATTTGTATTTTAACAAGCTTCCAGGTGAAGCTGAAGCTGCTAGTCCCAGGAGCACACTTCGGAGAGCCCCTGCCCTACTTCTTCCCCTCTAATTACCCTTTAAAATACCCATCTGCTTGAGAGTGTGGGGTAGACCCACCTTAGCCCAGGGAACTCAGATGTTATCAATGCTCACAAAAGGAGGACGCAAAAGGCTCCCTTTTAAGTAAAGAGACTTCCCAAGGCTTAATTAAAGTTTGGGAAAGTATCCCATGAGGCAGAAATGGGAGGGGGGGTCAATAAAATTGATCCAAATAAATTCTTAGCACATACAAAATAAAACTCACATGCACAAAAAGAAATTTAATCAATAAATTAGTAAATTCAGAGTGAGGAGGGAGTAATTAACAGGCCCATTTAAAGTGCAGAATACATTAAATACAGAATGAGTGACTCCACTGGGACCACTGAAGCAGGAAACACCAATGCGTTAGAGAAGCCTAGAAGATTAAAAACATATTTCAGTAAGGAGAAAAGAGGAGAGAGAAGCGAGAGCCCAGAATAATGAAGATGCCAGGGGTGGGGCTATGTATCAGAGCCTTAGGAGCCTCAGATTTTGAAATCCTATGAAAAGTTTTAGCAAAATTGCAGTTGCACTTTGCCATTATCTCCTAGGCAGAAGCAACATATGTAATCTTGTTTCCAGAGCTATCCAGGCCACATTTGGTCCTGAGCAGTTAATATCTCAAGTCCTTTTATTTCAGAGTAAACAAAAATTTTCCCCAAGTCAACAAGAGGATAGGAAGAACTGATTGACCCAGAACAACCCCAGAATGATCTTGGGCACCTTGGCGGTCTATAACATCCCCTCCAGGTAAACTGAGGCAAAACAGACTCCACTGCCAGTTCAAGCCAGAGTTGAGAACCATAAAGCTCATAGCTAAAGGAAATAAAATTCTAAGGAAATTTACTATTGAAGGCAAAAAAAAGCTATCCTATTTCATACAGACACCCACATACTGAACACATTCTCCCCCAAGGGATGGGACATGAAGGAAAGCAAATGTATAACTTGTGGGAAAGCTATAAGGATGTTCATTGCTGCTAAAATAAGCCAGGTTACATCTATCTAAATTTTAAGTTAGGCTCTCTATAAATGTCAGCGCCCTTGCTTTGAGCTTGATTTCAGAGTCTAGTTCCCCATTTCACCTCAAAATGAGTCCCTTGGTGATTCGCTTGGCAACTTGGCAATAGAAAGCTAAATTGCATCAAGTATGTATATGAATCATTCCTTCCCATCAATCATTCCCCCCATCTCTGGTGGGGAACTAGACTTCAGCCAAGAACTGCATCAGCAAGAAGCAGACCTCTTTTGGATTTTCTGCCTTTTCATTATGGCTTTTGAGACCTCTATGAAATTAAATACTAGCTTATCCTCTTCTAATGGAGCTCAGCTTAGCCTTGTGAATTTTACTGTGGATTACTGAAACAATGGGAAGTGACTTTTGCTTTAGAAGGAATGTGGTTCCCTGAGACCATCAAAAACAATCTTTCTAAGCCTACAGAACATCACTCTGGTGCCTGGGAAGGATTCCAAAATTCAGTTCAGAAGATATTGGACAGATGTCTCTGAAATTCTCTGAGCTTCATTATCCTTACAGGAGTTAAGGTCCAGGCCTTAACCTTAGTGGACTAGGTGGAAGGTTGCTATGGTTAAAACTCCTTGTTTAATTTAACTCTGCTATTTTCAATCACACCTTCCTCATTAGCTGGATAGGAAGGTTTGCAGCACCAAACCAGCAGCAGATTCCCTCAGGCAATGTTTTAGTTCTATTGCTTCCCCAGGCTTTAGGCATAAAAGTGCCTCTCAGGGTGAGGTGACTTGCCACACATTTAGATGACACCTGCCTATGAAGACAGATGTCTGAAACCACTTTCCCAGAGCAGCCCTGAAGCAGTGAAGTCAGTGAAGTCTTTAGCAGCCTTTCTTCCTAGTCAAGCACAGATCCTAATGCATAGCCAGGGGATGAATTCTTAGTCTACTCAGCCCTTCCAACCTGCTGGTCAAGCTTTTGCTGTGACCATAGGTGGCTTACATATCTCTCAAAGTCTGAGGTCAGTTAAAAGACATGAAGCTGCAAACTCCCACACGCCAAGAGGGAACCAATTGTGCAGTCTAAACTCTGGACTGCAGCATCCCAGATGAAGAGGCATCCCTCCTTGGAACACCTCTGCTGGGAGGGAGCTCAGTACTCCATAAGGAAGCCCCTTCCACTGCTGAACAGTTTTAATAATCAAAAGCCCATCCTATTATCCTACCCACATCTTCCTGCCAGTATTTGCTATGGAGCTGCACGGAATATGTCTGCTGATTCTGCTACCTGATGTCATTTACATTTGTGTATTGTGTCTTAGCAATTATAACAGCTTGTTTGTGAGGGCATGGACAATGTCTCTTGCTCCTTATGTATTGCCACAGTGTTGGGGGCCAGTGTCAAAGCTGCTGGTTAGTGTTCTTAGTTGTGTTCCAAATCTTTTCACTTGTAGCCACCATCCTATCCCAATCCCCCTTCAGGGCCTGAATTGTATTCATTCCAATTCTACGCCCTCTGCTCATACCAGGGCTGCTATTGAGGGTTCATGTAAGGTTCATGGCCATACTTGAGCTATGCCTACAGTAACAAAAGTGATCTGCTTGAATTCTAACCACATCATTTCTCCAACACACACACACACACACACACACACACACACACTCACAACCACCAGTCCCTGTAACTAGAGGAATGTGAGTACGAATAAATTTTGAGGGCATCCTTGAAGAGGGAAACACAAATATAGAGACTAAGGAGTGTATGTAAAAAAGAGAAAGTGAGAACACAAGCATGGCATTCTTCTTGCCTTAGAGCATTATTAGCACACCAGCAGCCATGCAGCTCTCTCCCTGAACCATTTATATCTGTAAGTCAGTCAGCACACACAGCAATGTGGACCCCATCCCTGAAAGGCCAATTGACTATATCCAGCACATGGCAATGCTTCCCTTCAGGACTGTCCTTTTGTGTTTACTTTCTACAAATCCTACTCCTACCACCCAGCTGATTCATCAGCCATTTCCACTAATTCCGGACAGCTCTTTGAGTCACTCTCTAGACTAATTAAGTCACCCACATATTTCTTTGTAGGCTTATTAAGCTCGGGTTCAGAACGGGAATGTGGCATATCATATTCATGTTCCGATTCTCTGAGACTTTCCACAGCCTGCTCTGGCTGGTCTAACTGACCCAGCTGGGGCAAAGAACGCGGGGGTGGCAACTCATCAGTGCCAATATCCTCAGTCTCAGAGGTTTGCTCAGAACATGTCTGAAACAGTTCCAATGTGATATGAACCAGCTGATATGTTGCCCATATTTCCCTGCTTATAAAATTGCCTTTTTGGTGGGCACAATGCAGAGCCCAACTCATTTTCTTCCAGACTTTCAAATTAAGCTGGATTCTCCAGTCAGGCATGAACCAGCGGCAATGCTTAATAACCACACGGAAAATTTCCCGCAGGTTACTGGTTTTTACTGGGATTTTTGTGGTAGAAATCAGAGTTTTTAAAATGGCAACATACTGGTCCTCCAAAGAGGAAGAGAGCTGAAGACTCATATTATTTCCTCCCATGCTTCTTGCTATGCTGGAGATGTCTCATGTACTCTGAGTGACAATTGCACTGTCCCAGTTACAGGGTTCTCAAGCTTACCTCAGATGGCTTCAGCAAAGATCTCTCCAAGGCATCCTGGAGGAGAAAGCCATCCTCCAGTCCAGCGTCCAGAATGTCTTTCTGCTCCTTTTCAGTCCCCTTATCCTGCCAACTACACCGATATGTTGCATGACTGGAGACGTGAACGAACAGCAGCTTTGCCGTGGGTGTAAACTCATTCCTGTAATTATTAAGTCAAGAAACAGATTATGCAGGATGGGATGGCGTGTAGTGAAGTTTTTTATTTAGGGGTTTGATTTTATATCTTTCTAGTCACATACACACTTAATCTATTATCTGTTAGTTTCACTATTACCTCAGATCCTTAAATGGGAAGCCAGGAGGAGAAGCAGACTCTCAATTATGACCCCTAGAAAAAGAGGGAATGTACTCTTTGCCCCCAGTACACAATTATTGGAGGTCTTACCTTAAAAGGGAGGGTGGAGAAACTATTCTTTTCTTTTCTCATTTGCTCAGAATAGATTCCTTTCAAATTGACAGAGAAACTATTTTTGTGGGGATGTTAATTTCCTTAATTTGAAATAGATTTTGTTGAAATTGTCTAAAACATGGAAATAAATACTGTAACTCAGAAGTAAAATCTTCATGTGTGTTGTACAGTGGTGTAAGTGTACATGTCATTCCAAAGTTCAGATGGTGAAAACTGATGCCCTGGGTGATGGTATTTGGAGGTGGAGACTTTGAGAGGTAATTAAGTCATGATCCCTCCCTCCTTGAAGAAACTGGTATCTTTTTATTTTATTATTATTATTTTTATTTTTTTTATTAAATCATAGCTGTGTACATTGATATGATCATGGGGAGTCATACACTAGCTTCATAGACCATTTGACACATTTTCATCACACTGGTTAACATACCCTTCCTGGAGTTTTTTTAGTTATTGTGCTAAGACATTTACATTCTACATTGACTAAGTTTCACATATACCCTTGTAAGATTCACTGCAGGTGTGATCCCATATGTCCCCCTACCCTTAACCCCCTACCCCCTCCCTCCACTCCCTTTCCCCCTTCATTGTAACTGGGTTATAGCTTTCATGTGAAAGCCATAAATTAGTTTCATAGTAGTGCTGAGTACATTGGGTACTTTTTCTTCCATTCTTGAGATACTTTACTAAGAAGAATATTTTCCAGCTCCATCCATGTAAACATAAAAGAGGTAAAGGCTCCATCTTTCTTTCAGGCTGCATAATATTCCATGGTGTACATATACCACACTTTATTAATCCATTTGTGGATCGATGGGCACTTGGACTTTTTCCATGACTTAGCAATTATGAGTAGGGCTGCAATAAATATTCTGCTACAAATATTTTTGTTATGACGTGATTTTTGGTCTTCTGGGTATATGCCCAGTAGAGGAATTACAAAATTGAATGGCAGATCTATTTTTAGATCTCTAAGTGTTCTCCATATATCTTTCCAAAAGGAATGTATTAATTTGCATTCCCATCAGAAGTGTAAAAGTGTTCCCTTTTCTCCACATCCATGCCAACATCTCTGGTCTTGGGATTTTGTGATATAGGTTAGTCTCACTGGAGTTAGATGATATCTCAAAGTAGTTTTGATTTGCATTTCTCTGATGATTAAAAATGATGAGCATTTTTTCATATGTCTGAAGGCTGTGCGCCTGTCTTCTTTGGAGAAGTTTCTCTTCAAATCCCTTGCCCAGCCTGCGATGGGATCCCTTGTTCTTTTCTTGCTAATGTGTTTGAATCCTCTGTGGATTCTGGTTATTAAACCTTTGTCAGAGACATAACCTGCAAATATCTTCTCCCATTCTGAGGGCTGTTTGCTTGCTTTACTTACTGTGTTCTTGGCTGTGCAGAAGCTTTTTAGTTTGATCAAGTTCCAGTAGT
>CAUYPK010141288.1:0-17638 GCA_963574355.1 Loris lydekkerianus | reverse complement strand
GGAGGGTGATTGGTGGGATTACACCTGCGGTGCATCTTACAAGGGTACATGTGAAACTTAGTAAATGTAGAATATAAATGTCTTAACACAATAACTAAGAAAATGCCAGGAAGGCTATGTTAACCAGTGTGATGAAAATGTCTCAAACGGTCTATAAAACCAGTGTATGGTGCCCCATGATCGCATTAATGTACACAGCTATGATTTAATAATAAAAAATAATAAAATAATGAGATCCACAGGTAGGATGATTTGTCCAAGACCACAAAGGAAGTTTATAGCATACACAGACCAGAAATCCCCTCATTTCAGTGCTGGAACTTCCGACTACACCAGGCAACATCTCTAATGATAATAATAAACAGCAGTGGTCTGGAAACTGTGCCACAGCACATTATTTTTTTCTTTCGAGACAGAGCTTCAAGCTGTTGCCCTGGGTAGAGTGTTGTGGCATCACAGCTCACAGCAACATCAAACTCTTGGGCTCAAGCGATTCTCCTGCCTCCACCTCCCAAGTAGCTGGGATTATAGGTGCCCACCACAAACCAGCACCAAAAACCAGCTGTTTTTTGGTTGCAGCTGTCATTGTTTGGCGGCCCCAACAGGATTTGAACCCGCCAGCTCAGGTGTATGTGGCTGGCACCTTAGTCGCTTGAGCCACAGATGCCGACCCGGCACACATTTTTTTTTTTAATAAAAATTTATTTCCTTGTCTAAAATTTTAACGACTTAACATGAACTCATTTCTTTTAGGCTCCTAGTTCATATATCATTTTCTTTGTATCAGACTGAATAATAACATGAATGAAATTCAAAAACATCATGCTCAGAGAAGAAACCAGACATGAGAAAGTACATAGTGTTTGACTCCCTTTCTATACATTCCAAAACAAGAATAACTAATCTAGGGGCAGCACCTGTGGCTCAGTGAGTAGGGCGCCCACCCCATATACGGAGAGTGGCAGCGTTCCAACCTGGCTCCAGCCAAACTGCAAACAAAAAATAGCCGGGCATTGTGGCAGGTGCCTGTAGTCCCAGCTACTCCGGAGGCTGAGGCAAGAGGATCACCTAAGCCCAAGAGCTGGAGGTTGCTGTGATGCCACAGCACTCTATCATGTTCAACAAAGTGAGACTCTAACTCTAACAACAACAAAAAAAAGGGTAACTAATCTAACAGTACAGAAAGCTGACCAGTGGGTTGGAATTGGGAGAACACACCACAAAGGAGTATGGAAATGATGGAAATGTTCTTAATCTTGATCTTGACTGTGGTGATACTTACATAGACATATGGGTCGAAACCATCAAACTGTATAATTAAAAAATGTGAACTTTACTGTAGGCAAATTATACCTCAACAAACCTGGCTTTTAAAAAACCTCATTAAGGCTCGGCACCTATGCTCAGGAGCCAGGGTGTCAGCCACATACACAGGAGCTGGCAGGTCCTAACCCAGCCCAGGCCTGCCAAACAACAATGACAACTACAACCAAAAAATAGCTGGGTGTTGTGGTGGGGCGCCTGTAGTCCCAGCTACTTGGGAGACTGAGGCAAGAGAATCCCTTGAGCCCAAGAGTTTGAGATTGCTGTGGGCTGTGACGGCACGGCACTCTCTACTAAGGGGGCCAAAGTGAGACTCTATCTCAAAGAAAAAAACAAAGAGAGAAAATACATTTTAACAGAATCCAAAAATAACTCCTTGAGTAGCAAATACATTCACTTCCCCTGTATGAGGCAAGTTTACATCTACAGAAAATGGAATAGTAAAGCCAGAAAAAAATGAAGGAAATTAGAAAATATGAATTAACAATGTAAATCCTGGAAAAATTGAACTAGAACTTTTAGTTCTGTTCTTCTTGTACAGAGAAAAATGACCAAATATTTTTACTGAGCACTTTATTGCCTGCTTATACTTTCTGAAACATAGTATGCTATTGTCAGCCTCTGGGCCTTTGTACTTTTCTTTTTTTTTTTTTTTTTTTTGAGACAGAGTTTTGCTCTGTTGCCCAAGCTGGAATACAATGGGATCATCATAGCTCACAGCAACCTCAAACTCCTGTGCTGTAGTGATCCTCTTGCCTCAGCTTCCCTAGTAAGTGTGACTACAGGTGCCTGCCACCATGCCAGGCTAAGTTTTCTGTTTTTTATAGAGATAGGGGTCTCACACCTGCTCAGGTTTGCATTTCTTATTCTCTGTCAGGAATGTCCCTTTCCTTTTTTGCCTGCCAATACTACTTCAATTTACTCCTCAAAATGCAACTACCGGTAAACTGTCAGTTCTCCCAGTGTGCCTTTGCTAACACTGATTCCTCCAGCTTCAACCCTTAATGAGGAAGGTAACTAGGCTTCCTCTGTGCTATACCATAACTTACACATACATCTTTCCTCCTAATTAGTGGATGCTACAAGAGTTTACATGTAATAAGTGTGTGTTCCTTGAGGTCAGATACTCTTACTCATCCTTTGAAATCAGAGACCCTCATTGACTGCTATATGTCCATTACCAAAGGGTACCTGACACAAATACAAGCTGCAAATACGTTTTTGAATGAGTATTCTTATAATGTTATTTATGAATTATTAACAACTACATAAAAATGACCATTATTTCTGAGTACTTGTCATGGGACAGACACTATGTTAAGCTCTTTACACACACTGTTGTATTAATCCTCCAAATAATGCCACGAAGTTTGAGCATCATTTTACAAAGGAGAAAAGTGAGGCTCACAGGTATTATGTAACTTATAAATCCAGCCACCGGTGACAAAATGGAGATCTAAATCCAGCCTTTCTGACTTAAAGCCCCTGCGCTTGACCACTTCACAGCACTGTCTTGAGTTAAACTCTATTGAGTACAGTCAATAATAATTCATTATATACCCAGAAGAAGAATTATACCTTTACAGCAAATACTAGGTTTAAAAAAAAAAAAAAAAAAAAAAGGATGGTTTTGGAGAACAAATCTCTCCTATCTTTGCTGCCCATGTCTTCTAATGTTCACATAAAAGCCCCAAACACAGCAGCGCCTATGGCTCAGTGGCTAGGGCACTTGGTCACATATATGGAGGGTGGAGGGTTTGAACCCCAGCCCCGGCCAGCTAAAACAATGCCAACTGCAACAAAAAAATAGCCAGGCATTGTGATGGGCACCTGTAATCCCAGCTACTTGGGAGGCTGAGGCAAAAGAATTGCTTGAGCCCAAGAGCTGGAGGTTGCTGTGAGCTGTGACACCACAGCACTCTACCGAGGGCGACAAAATGAAACTCTGTCTCAAAAAATAAATAAATACCCCAAATACAAGCTTGCTATACTGACCATTACAGAACTCAGCTGCCTCAAGAACTGAAAGAACAGTTGAGAATGTTATAAAATAAATGATACAGTTATACTGGTCAGTTATACTGAAAAAATTAAGATAAAACTGAATAGGGACGGCTCAGCGCCCCTAGCTCAGTGAGTAGGATGCCAGCCACATACACGGAGGCTGGCAGATGAGAGCCCGGCCTGGGCCTGCTAAACAACAATAACTGCAACCAAAAAATAGCTGGGCATTGTGGTGGGCGCCTATAGTCCCAGCTACTCAGGAGGCTGAGGCGAGAGAATCACCTTAAGCCCAAGAGTTTGAGGTTGCTGTGAGCTGTGATGCCATGGCACTCTACCACGGGTGACATAGTGAAACTCTGTCTCAAAAAAAAAAAAAAACAAAACTGAATAGGGAATAGGGGCAAGAGTAAAAGGCAAATGCCTTTTGGAAAAAAATGTATTTTTTCATTTAAACTATAAAAAGGTGAAAATGTTGGGATGTTAACGTAATTATTAGCTGTAAGAAAGTAATTTTTAGGCTAGATGTGGTGGCTGATCCCTCTAATGCCAACACGTTGGGAGACTGAGAGGGGAGGATCACTAGAGGCCTAGAGTTCAAGACTAATCTGGGCAACATAGTGAGACCCTGTCTCTGAAAAAAACTTTTTAACAATTTAAAAAAGCAATTTCTAAAGTCACGCAAAACTGAAGAGCAAAGTTTGTGTAGTCAATAAAAAACATGATAATGCATGTAATAAGCAAAATTGAACTACTCTTAAGGAAAATTTAGCCAGGTATGGTGGCTCACATCTGTAATCCCAGCACTTTCGAGAAAACAAGGCAAGAGAATTAAAACCAGCCTAAGCAACACAGCAAGACCTTGTCTCTACAAAAGGTGGAAAAATAAGGTGAGCATGGTGGGACACACCTATAGTCCCAGCCACTCAGAAGAAAATTGTTTGAGCTCACTGAGGTTGCAGTGAGCTATGACAACACTACAGTACTGTAGCCCAGGGAAGAGAATGGGATTCTGTCTCATAAAAAAAAGAAAAGAAAGGGAAACCTTCTAGTTAAATACAGTAGACTGGACTTGGTGCAGTGGTTACGGCGCCAGCCACATACAACAAAGTTGGCAGATTCGAATCCAGACTGAGCCAGCTAAAACAATGACAACTGCAACAAAAAATAGCCAAGTACTGTGGTGGGCACCTGTAGTCCCAGCTACTTGGGAGGCTGAGGCAGGAGAATCTTTTAAGCCCAGAAGTTCGAGGGTGCTGTGAGCTATGATGCCACAGCACTCTACTGAGGGCGACATAATGAGACTCTATCTCAAAAAAAATACAGTAGGCTTGGCGCCTGTGGCTCAAGCGGCTAAGGCACCAGCCACACATACCTAAGCTGGAGGGTTCAAATCCAGCCTGGGTCCACCAAACAACAAAGATGGCTATAACCAAAAATAGCTGGGCATTGTGGCGGGTGCCTGTAGTCCCAGCTACTTGGGAGGCAGAGGCAAGAGAATCACTTGAACCCAGGAGTTGGAGGTTGCTTTGAGCTGTGATGTGACTCTACCCAGGGCGACAGCTTGAGGCTCTGCCTCAAAAAAAATACAGTAGACTGAACGTAAGTATTTTTCTCTGCTCATTTTGAAGTACTTTGGGACACTTCAAAATGACAGGAACAGAATAAATAAGATATACGCCCACTTGGATAAAGAAAACAGAAGAAGATTCTATAGCAGATAGGACTGTCAACAAAATTGTGATATTGAACCAAAAGATGAATATTTGATAACTGAATTAAATTTGAGATTTCTCTGTTTTGTAAAATGCTGAAGAAGTATAAAGCTATTATAAGAAGCAAGTTGAGGCTCGGTGACTATGGCTCAAGCGGCTAAGGCGCCAGTCACATACATCTAAGCTGGCAGGTTCGAATCCAGCCTGGGGCCCGCCAAACGACAATGACGCTTGCGACCAAAAAATAGCCAGGCATTGTGGCAGGTACCTGTAGTCCCAGCTCCTTGGGAGGTAGAGGCAGGAGAATCACTTGAGCCCAGGAGCTGGAGGTTGCTGTGAGCTGTGATGCCACGGCACTCTACCCAGGGCGACAGCTTGAGGCTCTGTCTCAAAAATAATAATAATAATAATAAAGCAGCAAGTTGATTCCCCTAGCATACCCCAGAGAGGCTCAAGGGTTGGAGCCACCACAAAAAACTAGAAGGCAAGAGGAAGTCAAAAGCAGAACTGACTGGAGCTCTACAGTAGTAGCTGAAATAGAACACTCCGGGTATCTGGACCCTCTTCATCTTTTCCTGAAGCTACACAATTACTCCTTCTCCAACTCCAGCCAGAAATTAAATTTACTAAAGTTAACCTTTGCTGGGGCAGGACCACAGAAGCCTTAGATACAGTGGGGAATGGGAGCAGCACGAGAACCTGAGTTCTGGTATTAAGAAAGATCTCAGAGTAAGGGAGTTTAGCTTCCTTCTCAATAACTCTAGTCTGGTTACAAGCCAGAACAATTGCAGCAGGCATCTTTCCAGGCCCCAAAGGACACATTCTAAAAAAGTCTTCTGCAAAACTACCTTCAACAGGATGCCACACTACAAGAATATTTAAATATCTTTCCTTCACAACAGTTGAAGAGATTACACTCTTCAAAAACCAGCCAAATCCAGAGAGCAAATGTGACACATACTGAGATCACTTAATGTAATAATAACATGACAAGGTCTGTACAGGGGTGCTTGCTTTCAACATAGCTACAAATATCATATATGGGCTCAGGTATCTTTTGTTCAAATTCTGAATGTAAAGTAAAGGTTTAGAAAATCAGAACAAGGGAGAGCAAAGAGAGAAAGGAGAGAGGGGTGGGGAAAGGAAGAGCAGAGAGAGGGAAGGAGGGAGGGCGGTGGGGCCTTGATGTGTGCAAGAGGGACTTTGCGTAACAAATGCAATCAGTGCAATCTGGTTTCATTGTACCTCAATGAATCCCCAACAATAAAACAATAATAATTTAAAAAAAAAAGAAAAAGAAAATCAGAACAAACAAATATGTCAGCTTTTATTCATTTCCTTAAACAGAAAAGCCTTCTTTTATAGAAACCAAAAAAATTATCACATCAAATAAATTCCAGTAAGTGTCTTACTGTTTTTTTAAAGGTATAAGCCAGGCACCATAGCTGACATCTGTAATCCTAGCATTTTGGGAGGCTGAGGCAAGAAGACCACTGGAAACCAGGAGTTCAAGACCAGCCTAGGCAACACAAACCATGTCAGTGTCTACAAAAACATTTTTAAAAATTAATAAAGTGTGATGGCATGCACCTATAACTAGCTACTCAGAAGACTGAGGTGGGAAGATCACTTGAGCCCTGGAATTCGAGGTTACACTGAGCTATCATCACACCACTGCACTCCAGCCTGAGTGATACAGTGAGACCCCATCAATTAAAAAAAAAAGAGAGATGAAAAGGGATATATTGCCCAAAATGGCACCCTAAAACTTACCTTTGAAGCATATAATACCTTATCTCCTTATTTTCCTCTGGAGAACCCTCCATGTCAAGATGACAAAGGAATGAAAGCTTTTTCTTCAGATTTCAAAGTTGTAAACACAAACTGCAGATCCTCTGCCTAGTGCAGCTGTTTAAAACCCACGGGGACAAGAGATACTCTGCTACTTCTTGGCCCTGCTTCAGTCAGACTAGAGCATTCCTGATGGCCTCAAACTTTGATCTTTTTTTATCTACTTTGTCCCCAATTTCCATATTTTCCCACCTTTCTTCTTTTTTGCATTTTCCACCCACTTGGTTTATATACAGAATTACTTGATTTCCCAGAAGGACTAAGAGAAAGAGAAATATAAAAACATGCATAACTAGAAAATAGGTCTTAGCAGCTCTGCTTTAGCTGCAGCAAACATGCTTTAACAACAGTCACTTTCTTCTGACAGTCACCAGAGAAAAGCTCCACTGCCTCTCCTGGCTGCCAGGAGCACATGACAGGGAAGGCCCAAGGCAAAAAGAAGACCAAGTTTATCAGGACAACTAAGCCAGAAAATAATGGGGTCACCAAATCCAGAGGGAGGAAGAAAGCACAGCCTAAATAGGTAATTTCTAAGATCCAATCAAAACAAATAATACTTATTGTCAGACTGCAAGAAAAAGAAAGCAGGTCAGGAGGGGAAAGAAAGCAAGTAGAAAGCAAGGAACTATTAAGGAACTCTGAATAAAGGCGGGAGCCATAATTCTAATTTTCAGGCCAAAGTAGTGATATATCTAAACTAAGATTTAATTCACTAAAGCTTGAGAATAAGAGTGGAGCCAATATAAAAGGTATATCAAAAAGATGTGGATAAAATCCTTAAAAGAAAAAGAGACCCAGACAAATATTTTAGAGGTCTAACCTAGATTAAGCAGGAAAGAAAAATCCCACCTAGAAAGGCAACTGGGATACATGTATTACTACGAAAGCATATTTGCCACAGACAGATCCTTTAGGAAAAAAACAATGGGCTGGGCCCGGTGGCTCACACCTGTCATCCCAGCACTTGGGAGGCCGAGGTAGGGGGATTGCCTGAGTTCACAGGTTCAAGACTAAACTGAGCCAGAGCGAGACCTCATCTTTAAAAATAGCTGGGCGTTGTGGCGGGTACCTGTAGTCCCAGCTACTTGGGAAGCTGAGGCAAGAGAATCGCTTAAGCCCAGGAGTTTGAAGTTGCTGTCAGCTATGATGCCATAGCAGTCTACCAAGGGTGACAAGTGAGATTCTGTCTCAAAAAACAAAGAAAAAGAAAAAAACAATGGCTGACTATTACACAATAACATCTCTTTGTTGTAGCTTTTAATTACATAGATACTCATATTTTTTCCTTCTATTGAGAGGAAAAAAATGGCAAAAGAAAAGGTTTAGAATCAGCGGCACCCTTAGCTCAGTGGGTAGGGAGCTGGCCACATACACCCAGGCTGGCAGCCTACCTTGGCGTGGAACCCTACCTTGGCTAGCCAAACAGCAATGACAACAACAACAAAAACAGCTGGGCATTGGGGCGGACGCCTGTAGTCCCAACTACTTGGGAGGCTGAGGCAAGAGAATCACTTAAGCCCAAGAGTTTGAGGTTGCTGTGAGCTGTGATATAGCACTCTACTGAGAGCAACATAGTGAGACTGTCTCTAAAAAAAAAAAAAAAAAAGAGAGAGAGAGAGAAAAGAAAAGAAAAAAGAAAAGGTTTAGAACCTACTGAATGACAGCTTCCTGGCATTAAGTCCTTAGGACTGGTATAACTCACCTGAATCATATCTAACCTGAATCATCCACCATAAGAAAATTTTTCTCATCAAAATGCTAGATAGAAGCTAGGCACAGTAGCACCTCACTGTAGTCCTAGCTTCTTGGGAGGCTGAGGCAGAAGGATCCCTTGAGCCCAAAGGTTTGAGACCAGCCTGAGCAACATAAGGAAACCTCATCTTTAAAAAAAAAAAAAAAAAATGCTGGATATAAACAGTTAAAAATCTGTTGCCAACCATGCTTAGAACCTATTCATTTTCTTCAAAAACCTAAAACAGAAGTACATAAATGACCTGGAACTAGAAAGAAATGATCAAATAAAAGATAAATGATTAAGACAAATCCTTCACATAGCATTCTCTGCATATTAACAAACAAACAAACAAAAAACAAATATTGATCTTAGTATATTCAGGTGACCCAAGTAGAAAAGACTCAATCAAGCCGCCCAACATGACAACCAGTATAATAAAAAATGGAAGTCCCGGGTTGTTCTCTGGTCTGTACTTTGCATCATCCCTTCCATATAGTGCCAAAGTCCATTAAATTAGACAAGTTTACTTTTTCCTTTAAAGAACCAAGCTGACACAGAGGAGCCCTTCTATCTTTACATCTTTTCAGAATAACCTGTTTCAAAAATAGAACATCAGAACCCTTGTTCAAGACAGTTACAGCAGCACAGATATAAAAACTACTCAATTTCACACACATCTAGGTGTCCACAGATGTAGGCCATTTCCAAAAGAAACTTGTTATACAAGTTCATCATTTCCAAATGCAAATAAAGCACTGAGTGTAGAATAAGGCAGGCCATTTTGCCTCAAGTGTATCAGAAAAAAATACTTAAGAGGCAAACTCAGTCATCAACTTTATGCTGACTTTCACCAAAGGCATCTTTCTACAACAACCGAATACTAACACAGCATACCCGGATCCAAAAGCAAAGACAGAGTTCCTACTTTTTTATGGATGCTGCTCACAATTTTTCTGTAATATTTGAACACAAGAAATAAAAAGCTACATCTATTTCTCCAGATTCAAAGCATCCCCATTTTAATCTATTATGAACAGAGAGACTCCAAGCTACACATATACCTGGCATAAAGTCCCACTAGAAGCCCACATTGACCCCAGCATTGGAACATGCCTGGCACCACGGATGATATAGCAGTTTATGCAGCAGACAGTGATGCATTCGCTGGCTTGACTGCAACACAGTATGAGTTATACTGCAGCATACACTGTGAGAGACTGTTTTACATTAGGGCTTTTACAAGCAGACAAATCTTGGATCAGGATGACCGCTTATTTATAATAAACGTTTCTTTGTGGACTGTGAATTTTGTGCCATTGAATTATATGCCTAGCATTGAAGCAATATCACACAGTCTTGATAAGAGCAGCTTATATATGTCTTCCAACTTTGCTCTCCTTTTTCAAGACTGTTTGGCTATTCTAGGTCCTCCTGGGTTTCCATGTAAATTTTAGAATCAGCTTGCCTAATTCCAGAAAGAAAAAAAAGACTACTGGGATTTTAACAAGGACTGAGAATTTATACATTAATTTAGAAAGAACTGCCATTTTGACAATATTGAGTCTTTCAATCCATGAACATGGACGGCCTCTCCATTTATTTAGATCTTAATTTCTATCAATAATGTTTTATAATTTTTAGTGCACAAGTCTTATACCTTTTTGTTACATTTATTCCTATTTTATTCTTTTTGATACATTGAAGATAAAATTATTTTCTAAATTTTCTTTTTGGATTGTTCATTTCTAGCTAGTATACAGAAATACAGTTAACCTTTGTGTATAGATTTTATCACTTGCGATCTTACTAACTCATTTAATAATTTTTGTTAACAACATTAAGATATAATTCATATACTATACACTGTCACCCATTTAAAGGGTACAATTCAATGGTTTTTAGCATATTCACATAGTTGTGAACCGTTATCACAATCAATTTGAGAACATTTTTATTGCCCCTAAAAGAAATCCTGTACCCAGTAGCAGTCACCCCTGCATTCCCCAATCCTAGGCAACCACTAATCTACTTCCTGTCTTTATAGATTTGTCTATTATGAACATTGCATATAAAGAGAATAATGTGTGGTCTTTCGTGCCTGGCTGTTTTTATTTAGCATAATTTTTTTTTTTTTTTTTTTTTTTTTTTGAGACAGAGCCTCAAGCTGTCGCCCTGGGTAGAGCACTGTGACATCATAGCTCACAGCAACCTCCAACTCTTGGGCTCAAGCGATCCTCTTGCCTCAGTTTTTCTACTTGTTTTTTAGTAGAGACGGGGTCTCCCTTTTTGCTCAGGCTGGTCTCAACTCATGAGCTCAAGCAATCCACTCATGTACAATGTGTTATTCCATTGTAAGGATATACAACATTTTGTTTATATATCATCAGTTGAGGGAAACTGGGTCGTTTCCATGCTGTGGCTATTATGAATAATGGTGCTATGAACATTTGAATACAAGTTTTTACCTGAACATATTCTTTCCTTTCTTGAGTATGCTATGTATAACAAGGAATGAAATTGTTAGATCACATATACGGTGAGAGTTTACTTTTATAAGAAAGTGCCAAATTATTTTCAGAGTAGCTGTATCATTTTATATTCCCACTAACAATGTACAAGTTATCCAATTTCTCTGCATTCTCACAAACACTTGTCATTGACACTATTTTTTAGTTTAGGCATTCTGATAGGTATTATTGATATTATTATTTTATTTATTTATTTATTTATTTATTTATTTATTTTTGAGATAGAGCCTCAAGCTGTCACCCTGGGTAGAGTGCCGTGGCATCACAGCTCACAGCAACCTCCAACTCCTGGGCTCAAGTGATTCTCATGCCTCCACTTCCCAAGTAGCTGGAACTACAGGCGCCCACCACAATGCCCAGCTATTTTTTGGTTTCAGCCATCATTGTTGTTTGGCAAGCCTGGGCTGGATTCAAACACGTCAGGCTCAGGTATATGTGGCTGGCACCTTAGCTGCTTGAAACACAAGCTCTTAGCTCAAGCAATCTTGCCTCAGTTGTTTTTCTATTTTTAGTAGACGCAGGGTTTCCCTCTTGCTCAGGCTGGTCTCCAACTCCTGAGCTAAAGCAATCCAGTCACCTAGGTCTCCCAGAGTGCTGGGAGGTGGGAGCCACTGTGCCCAGCCCATTTCTCTAGTCTTTTTTTTTTTTTTTCTGAGACAGGGTCTCACTACGTCATCCTGGGTAGAGTGCCATGGCATCACAGCTCACAGCAACCTCAAATTCTTGGGCTTAAGAGATTCTCTTGGCTCAACCGCCCAAGTAGCTGGGACTGTAGGTGCCTTCTACAACACCCGGCCATTTTTGTTTTTAGTGTAGTTATCATTGTCATTCGGGAGGCCTGGGCTGGGTTCGAAGCCACCAGCCCTGCTATATGTGGCCGGTGCCCTAGCCACTGAACTATAAGCGGCAAGCCCCAGTTCTCTATTCTTCTTGAGAATTTCTATTTATTGATTCATTGTTGTCATTATTTTAAAAAATTCTTTAAACATGTTTTCTTTTAGTTCTTGGAATACATGTACAATAGTTGTTTTAAAGATTTTGCTGAGTCCAGCATCTAGACACTTGCAGATAGTTTCTACTGACTTTTTTTTGTTTTATTTTTCATAAATATGGGTCACACTTTCCTCTATCTTTGCCTGGCCTACAATTTTTTATTGAAACTGAATGTATTAAACAATTTATTATAATGAATTCTTTTACTCATGAAGGTGGTTGTTGTTACTACAGTTTGTTTGTTTCTTGTTTAATCATTTCCAGTAGCTAACTCTATGAAGTCTTGTCTCCCCCACAATGCAGCCACTGTTGTCTCAGCTCATTTTCTTTTCATTTCTTGTTTTTAAGTTTAGACCTAGCTTCAGGAGTCACCTTTTTGTCTGTGTATCTTAGGTGTCAGCCAATACTTAGATAAGGTTTATGCTAAAACATTTAAGGCCAGTAAGGTTTTTGTACCCTGTTCATAGGTCGGTGGAGGGGAGGTACGGCAACATATTCAAACTTCAGGACATTTCAAGTCTGCCCTAGCTTTTACTTTGTGTTGGGCCTTATCATGTCTCTTCTAAGCATGTATGCTGCCTCAGCCAGCAAAATGTTTGCCCCAACCACAAACAGGAGTCAGTCTAACAAAGCCATTGGCCTACTCCACTTACGGACTGCCGAGATAATCACTTCCACCAACAATGCCATTGGACATCAACCACCACCCACATTTGGTAAGCTCCTTTCAGCTGTAGGCAGCCAGTCCTCATGGCCTACCTGAGTAGGTTGGAGCACAGGTGTCTGGCTTATTTCTTAACTTATTTAGTTTTTGAGGGAAGGTCTTGCTCTGTTGCCCTGTGTAAAGTACAGTGGCATTAGCATAGCTCGCTGCAGCCTCAAACTCATGGGCACAAGTGATACTCCTGCCTCAACATCCCAGGCATCTGGAGCTACAGGTGTGCACCACCATGTCCAGCTATGTCCAAAATAGTTTTGCTATTTTTTGTAGAGGCAGTATATTATTTTTGCTTAGGCAGGTCTCAAACTCCTGGCCTCAAGTGATCCTTCCACCTCAATTTTCTAGAGTGCTAAGATTACAGTGCTTATACCAGTTCACATTCTTAGAGTAAAATATTTTAATGTTCCTCTTTCAGCAATTGATAAAATGAAAAGTAGAAAACTCAAGAATATAAAACATCATAATTAAAAAACCTACCTGACATATACTGAAATCTGTAACCAACACTGTAACATATACATTCATTATAAGTGCTTATGAAACTTTATCAAAATAGGCCATATATTAAGTCATAAGGTATCAACAGATGTCAAAGGTCAGATATCACATAGATCCTCTGAACATGATGGATTAAACTAAAAATCAGTAACAAAGATAAAATCTCCAAGTGTCCTGAAATTAACCAATACACTTCTAAATAATTCATGGGTTAAAAAATCACAATGGGCTCGGCACCTGTGGCTCAAGCGGCTAAGGTGCCAGCCACATACACCTGAGCTGGCAGGTTCAAATCCAGCCTGGGCCCGCCAAACAACAATGTCGGCTGTAACCAAAAAATAGCTGGATGTTGTGGCAGACACCTGGCAGACAGCTGCTTGGGAGGCCTAAGACAGGAAAATCGCTTGAGCCCAAGAGTTTGAGGTTGCTGTGAGCTGTGACTTCACAGCACTCTACCTAGGGCAACAGCTTGAAGTTCTGTCTCAAAAAAAAAAAAAAAAAATCACAATGAAAATAAGAAATTATTTTAAATGAATGATAATGAAAATATACCACATCAAAACATAGGGTATAGGTTGGGTTCAGTGGCTCACACCTGTAATCCTAACACTCTGGGAGGCCAGGGTGGGAGGATCAGTTAAGTTCAGGAGTTCAATACCAGCCTGAGCAAGAGCAGGATTATTTTCTTTGGCTTGGCACCTATAGCTCAAGCAGCTAAGGTGCTAGCCACATACACCAGAGCTGGTGGGTTCGAATCCAGCCCAGGCCTACCAAACAACAATGACAACTACAACAAAAAATTAGCCAGGCATTGTGGTGGGTGCCTGTAGTCCCAGCTATGTGGGAGGCTGAGGCAAGAGAATCACTTAAGCCTAAGAGTTGGAGGTTGCTGTGAGCTGTGACACCACAGCACTCTACCAAGGGTGACATAGTGAGACACAGTCTCAAAAAAAGGGGGGGGCTTTGTCTAATAGAAATAGAAAAATGAGCCAGGCGTTGTCAGGTACCTGTGGTCCCAGCTACATGGGAAACTGAGGCAGGAGAATGACTTTAGTCCAAGAGTTTAAAGTTGCTGCAAACTAGGCTGATGTCACTACACTCTAGCTTCGGCCAATACAGTGACACTCTGTCTCAAAAATAAAATAAAACAAAACAAAAAACTTGAGGGATATAATAAGATGAATTGATGAGTGGAAATAGAAATAGAGAGATGGATTTCAACAAAGCCAAAAGTCAGTTCATTGAGAAAGCCAACTGAATTGATAAATCTCTACTAAGACTGACAAAGAACAAAGAAGAAAATGGTAATTGCCAGTACCAGGAAAGAGGAAGAAGGAAGCACTATAAATCTCATTGTTATGAAAAAGAAAATGAGTATAGTTTTATAAACTTTATGCCAATAAATCTGAAATTTTAAGTAAAATCCATAAATCTGTTCAAAAACAACTTTCCACTCAGAAAAAAACGGAAAATCTGAACAATCCTAAATCTACTAAAGAAATTAAATACATAAAATGTATAACTTCAAAGCTACTACTATTCCCTTTTCTGACTTATCAGTCTTTATAGTCAACATTTATAGACTCCCATTTAGTCAACAAATAGTTACTAAGATGCTATAGCAAGTGCTGCGCATAAATTCATGAACAAAACACACATGGTCTCTGCCCTCTTAAATATACCAGTAGACTATGTTACAACTTATGATAAATGTTATCACAATGGAGAGAAAAAGTAGTAATAACAGCAAGCCTCTGTGAGAAAATGACATTTAATTTGAAGCTTAAAAGATAAAGACTTCAAGTGCCCACTCACGTAGTAAAAGAGAATTCCAGGAAAAAGATTGACCTACTATCTTTTCAGAGGAACCAAAAAGCCAATCAGCAAATGGAAATTGACAGAAGTGGGTTGGTTCAGGGTCTCCCAAGCCAAGTTAAGAACTTTGTATCTTATGCTAAGTGCAACAGGAAATCAAGAGACAAGAATATAAGCAGAGAATCCAGTTAGGTGACCATTCTAATAATCCAAGTAAGAGCTGATGGATCAAGGTTTGGACTAAGGTGATGGCAATGAATGTATTACAGTAAATACTAGAGATAGAATCAATAGAACAGAAGTATGATTTTTGGCTTTGAACAGAGTGACTAGAGGTGCTATTCAGTGAAATGGGGAAGATGAAAGGAGGATCAAATTTATGATGAGGGTGAGGGAAAAAGTTCAATGTCTATTGAATATTCAAGTGAAAATGTCACATAAATAGGTAAGTACTACAAATAAACTCACATAAAAGGTATGGGATGGATATTATAAATTTGGGAGGCATCAGCATATAAGCAGTAGCGAAGGAATGAATTACAGTACAACGTTGATAGTTGACCAACTCTCTGCATTGACCACATGCTTAAATTGACCTAATTTTCACAGACCAAACATGTACCACGTACACATACATATCAGTACAGTAGGCATAGTTTATTTTCTTTCTTTCTTTCCTGTTTTTTTTGTTTTTTTTTTTTTTTTGAGGCAAAGTCTCACTTTGTTGCCCCTGGTAGAGTGTTGTGGTGTCATAGCTCACAGCAACCTCAAACTCTTAGACTCAAGTGATCCTCTTGCCTCAGCCTCCCAAGTAGCTGGGACTACAGGTGCACGCCACAAGACCCGGCTATTTTTAGAGACAGAGTCTTGCTCTTGCTCAGGCTGGTCTCAAACTCCTGAGCTCAAGACAATCTACTTGCCTCAGCCTCCCAGAGTGCTAGGATTACCGGCATGAGCTACCTCTCACACAGCCCTAGTTACTTACGTTGACCAGTTTATTACAGTCCCTTAAAATAGGTCAACTTACAGGGTTCTACTGTGTGTGTGTCTGTGTGTATATATATAAAACGTTTATCAAATAAAACAAAAAGACAGTGTAGAAACAAACAATGAAAGAATCCAACATTTAGAGTTTATACAAAAGAAGAAAAACTTGCAAAGAAGGCTGGAAAAAGGAGATTGGGGAATAACAAAAAGGTGTGGTTTTTAGCAGGAAAGAAAAGTTTGTTTCAAAGAAAAAGTAGTCACCTGAATAGAACTATTGAAAGACCCAGAAGGATTAGAATTGAAAATCATCCACTGTATTTAGCAATATAATTGTCATTAGAGATTTTATGAGAGCAGTTTCAGTAGCACAGTTGGCCAGAATGGAATAGCTTAAAGAATAAATGAGAGATCAGAAGGTATGGATAGCACCTCTCAAAATCTTGGCCATGACGTGGAGCAGAGAGAGAGATAGGGCAGTCAGTCCAAAAGGAACACAGGCATCAAAGATGGGAGAGATCAGAGCATGTATGAATGCCAACAGGCATGTTCTAGCAGAAACAGGGATATTTAAAATGTAAAGAATGGTAAAAATGGAATTAAAAGGAAAAAAATAAATTAATTCATTAATTAAAATAAAATAAAATAAAATAAAATAAAATAAAATAAAATAAAATAAAATAAAATAAAATAAAATGTAAAGGAGAAGAAGATGACCAAAGGAGAAAGGAACGTCAGAACTATCTGTTACAAAAAAGAAAAATAAGAATGGTTGAGATGAGGTATCAGAAGAATTTCAGGGCTGACAGTTTCTATTTTCTCAATAAAATATGTGACAAGGTTGTAAATTCAAAGTTTGTCTAAACTGAGCATAGCAGCTCACACCTGTAATCCCAGTACTTTGGGAGGCTGAGATGGGAAGATTGACTGAGGCTAGGAGTTCAAGACCAGCCTGGGCAACACAGTCAGACCACGTTATCTATTAAAAATAAAAAACATATAGCTTGGCATGATGGTGCACACCTATAGTCCTAGCTACTTAGGAGGCTGAGGTGGGAGGATCTCTTGAGCCAGGAGTTTAAGGCTGCAATGAGCTATTTAGGTTGTTTCAAAAGTTTTGTCCGTTTTAATATCATGTGTTTTTGTAGCTCCATATCTCAATAAATATTTATTCTACTGTGTCGTGGTATATACTGATCGATGGAGAATTTTGTACTCTATACACTGATGCTGTTCATTTTTTTCTAATTTTTATTTCTTTTATTCTTTTCAGCCTATTACTATATGATGTCATTAAGCGACTTTCGGCCAATTTTTCTCTACGAATTCAAATTGAACCAAAGCGCTGCCAAAACAGCCCGAAAAATTAACCAGGCATTTGGCAATGATAGTGTTAATGAACGCACTGTTCGACGTTGGTTTGCGAAATTTCATTCCGGAAATTTTAGCCTCGAAGATGAGCCCCGAAGTGGTC
>CAUYPK010141281.1:0-23007 GCA_963574355.1 Loris lydekkerianus | reverse complement strand
GTAGAGAAAAATTGGCTGAAAATCGCTTAATGACATCATATAGTAATAGGCTGAAAAGAATAAAAAAAATTAAAAGTAGAAAAAAATGAACAGCATCAATGTATAGAGTACAAAATTCTCCATCAATCAGTATATACCACGACACCGTAGAATAAATATTTATTGAGATATGGAGCTACAAAAACACATGACATTAAAATGGACAAAACTTTTGAAACAACCTAATACTTTGTCTCATTAAAACATCAGCCTTTTTTGCTCAATCTCTTAATGAGAGAGAGAGGTGAGAAAAATAATTCCTCAGACTTAAGGAATATGAATATTTATACACATTTATTCCAAATTCTTAACTTTGAAATATTAAAGATAAAGAATTTACTAGTTCATTTAAAATTACTTTCCTAAGACATAAAAATCAAAGTATAGAAAGTTTAGTATTGGGGTGGGGAGCAGCATTGAGGAACAGAACTAACAAGAAGCTCATTAGTGTATAGATCAAAATCTTAATCTGTTAATATATGCATGGAATTTGTAAGCCCTAACGCTACCCACCCACCAATATGTACCACAAAAAAATATAGTTACACTGTGTAAGTAATGGGGTTCTTTATTATTTTAAAAAATATAAAATAGTCTAATCATTAACACTGTTTGCATTCATGATTTATAATCATTCACACTGTTTATAAAATTATAGTTGTTTATTCAGATAAAACAATTTAAAAAATTACTATGGTATTAAGTTTATTAACTTCTTACCTTTATGATTAATTAAATTATACTCTAGGCACAAATACAAAATTAGAGCCACAAATAACATGAAAAATATATTTTGGAAATGAATGATAAAGTTAATAAATCATTGTGTTCATAATTATTGATGCTAATATTTAGCAGCAATGAAATTTTATTCAATGTATAAACTGTCAACTAAATGATAAAAATATGTGTTTAAATCTGGAAGGCATATAAACATTTTAAACTAAATAATTAAAAATATTAAACTAATGTGGAGTGGTAAAACTAAAAATGTAGTAATTTTATTCAACACAATCTCTTTTTAATTGCATCTTAAGGTATCTCGTTACAGATCCTATTATGATATAGAAAATGCCACAAATTATCATTTTATTATATTTTGGGTGTATATTTCGATCAAGCAAATTTTCATATTCCTGCCGACCATTTAAAAACTCCCACATAAATGTTTCAAAGTGCTTTATTACTTTAAAATAAATTGGAAAATATCTTAGATTAGACATCTGCTCCTTTAACTTTTATTCTGGCAACTGAGTTGTCAAATTTTTTAAATGGTGAATATACTTATTTTTGCTGGAAAAAAAAAGCATAACAGGCACAGTATTTCCAGCAGAGATTGTGTCCATCCTTATTATCATACAATATCCACATTTTCTTGGCACCAAACCACTTTCTCCATGGGTGTAAATTTGCAATTATAGTTGTCTCTCTTTGTCATAATAATCACACAGAAAAGGCATCATGGGATTACCATGATATCCCAGGGAGATGAAGCATGGGGAAGCAAGTAAAATTCAGACAGTTTATATGTTAAAAAAGTGTATTCAATCCTGATTCATCATATCTTATGAGGAAAACATGCCTTTGAAAATGACCTATTCTCTTTTATTCTCAGCATATATATTATTAACCCTCAGTGTTAGTTAGATAACCAAATGGTTTTAAGAATTAAAGAACACAAAGTCCTAAGGTAATAATAACGCTTATAGATGGGCAGCATATAACTTTTTCTTACACACTCTCTTCTATTGATTCAAAGATGTATTAAGTTATCTCCTAAATGGATAATACTGGCTCTGGTTGGAAAAAAAAAAAAAAAAAAAAAAAAAAAACATTATGTCTAAAGTTCCAAAGGACTAAAATGAGAAATTATTATTTATGAGCATTTTCTCTGCATGTGGCATTATTTCTTAAGTTATAATAAAAATTTGAAAATCTCTCTTTGTCCATCACCAAATCTAAACCTCTCCCACTCTTTGGAAAGTTAGGAGGTACATTTGCCTCTTAAAACCTTGGCATCATTCTCTGAGGCCTCTTTCTTCCTTCATATCTTTTCCTCTACCAACTTGTATAACTTATTAAGAAAAACCTAAAAAATCTATCCATTTTTTCCTTCATCTTGACTGTAACTACATGGAGCAAACCATCAGCCTTTGCCTAAACTGTATAGTCATGTTCTCAGAAAGGGAATGAATAGATTTTATATACAGTAAAACCTCTTGTAAATTGACCACCCAAAGGACTGCAACAAACTGGCCAACATACAGAGGTGGTCGACTTAAGGACCTAGGCCTAGTGTATTGAAAAGTACATGTGCTACATATCCAGTCTATGAAAACTTGGTCAATTTAAGGGGGTGGTCAATGTAGAGAAGAAGAAAGTCAACTGTGGAGGTTCTACTGAATGCATATATACACACATATATATAGGTAAACATATATACATGCATGTAGGTATATATGTATGTAGGGTTATACATATATATGTAGATATTTATATGTATCCTTCTAGTAGTTTTTTAGAAAACTTGTTTCGTAAGGTTATGGATACTGAGAAGTCCATGATAGGCCATTCATAAGCTGGAGAACAAGGGAAGCAGTAGCAATGGTTCAGTCCTTGTCTGAAGGCCTAAGAAGCAGAGAAACCAATGTTTTAACCATCAGTTCAAGTTCAAAGGCCCAAGTGAAAGTCCCATAGTCCAAAGGCTAGGGGACCTCCTGATCTGATATCCAAGGGCAGGAGAAGAAAGATGTCCCTCTCCAGAAGAGAAACAGAAAATTCACTTGTTTTGGTTGTTGTTTACATCAGACTTCATGAATAAATGAAGACCCAGAGACAGGAATTGAACGGTTATATACTGAATTTTACAAAGAATAGTAAGTTGTGCAAAAGCAATTCAATTATCTGGGGAGGCTACAAAGTAATAATAATTTTAACAAGGTCTGTACAGAATTCTCTCAGTCTTGACATCCTGTCGGTGGTAAGAATGTTGCTTTCCTTTAATGTAGGGTAGGCATCTTTCTCATGGGAATTTCATCTGCTTTTAAAAAACAGAAGAAAGATCAGAGTAGTCTTCTTACACCTGCTGTTTTTTAAAACGCTGTTAGCTCAAAATAATTCTTATGCCAAAGCAGCATATTTTGGGTATATTCTGAACTCCTTTGGATGCATTCCATATAATATAAATTCTATGGAGTTTACTATGTGTGGTTGTCCCAAAAGAATGTTGAAAGAAAGATGCCACAGACACAGCTAACGACTGCTCAAGTTTCTTTTATGGCAAAGGATGCAGACACTGAAAGAGACAGTTTGTTACATAAAACATGATAGCACACAGCGTGCTTCCACCCAGAGGTCCTCCAAAATTCCTCATGGGGATTATATCATCAGCCTGGATTGAGGCATATGGTATTAAGTCATCTTGGCTTGCCTGGGACTGAGGAGTTTCCATGACTTTTAGTGTTAAAAACCAGGAAAGTTCTGGGCAAAGTAATGCAGTGGATCACCCTGAATGAGAAGTTTTCTTTGCTATATTTACAACCTTTTCTGGCATCCTTGAAATATTCCTAACACAGAGAAATCATAAATGACTGAGGTGATGGAAATCCCAATTACTTTGATTAGTTCACAATGTATGCCTATATCAAAATGTCCCATGTACTTTATAAATGTATGCAGCTATTATGTACTCATAATAATTAAAAATAAAAATATTAAAATCAATAATGATACAAATAGTTTATATGTATATATGTGTATACATATAGATACAAATAAACGAGAGATAGAATATGAAGCCATTCAGATGAATAACACTGTATAAAAAATGAACAGCCCAAATTTAGTAGAATACATTATTAAAGGAAAAGACAAAATCTCTGGGTTAAGGTGATGAACCTTTTTCTTTAAAATTTAAACATGGAACCACGTCAGCTTGAAAGGACTCAAATTGGATAAAGCCATCTCACAAGGAAATAGCCATTTCAGAATGGACCACTAGTGAGCAGGAATATAATGTGTCCAAAATAGGGAAAGTAGGCAGGGGCAGAGCTCTTACTTTCTTCCAGGCAAGGAATGAAACAGTTCCTCAGTGGGGCAGAATCGAGAGTTAGTAACTGGAGTTGGGCATGATGGCTCATGGCTTATAATTTCCCTACTTTGGGAGGCCAAGGCAATAAGCTCTGATTGTGCCACTGTTATCCAGCCTGAGCAACAGAGCCAGATCCTATTTCTAAAAAAAAAAAAAAAAAAATGCTAATATCTAAATCCTACTATCTAGTATTTGTGAGTTTTGCACATAATTATTATTAAATTATCATATGATTCAAGAGTGAACCATAGACTTCTTGAAGCCCAGACCTACTGAAGAATGATCTTACAAAAACTGGCTTTCATCTTATACAATCTCAGAGTTAAACAAGTATGTGTTCAGTTGTTTTCATTATCTCCTGGTAAGTTGGGGGATGTGTTGCCAGATTCTCCAATAAACTTCAGCCTATACATAATGATACTATTGAAGTTTTTATTCATTGTTCTATGCTGAGAACATTGTCTGAAACCATACATTGTTCCCTCCTAGTTCTAGCTCCCTCTGGAGGTGGATGTCCCCTGGCTCTTGGCTCCCAGTGCCAGGAATGACCACTGTCTAGTGTCTGGATGAGGTCATCACAAATACAAAGCCATCACAATCAAGGTACATTTATTACAGAAGAAAAGCACACAAACTATAAAGAAAATACATTTCAAAGAGCCACATGAATCCCTCTCCATGAGTGGAGGTAAGACCCTGACACCTGAGCACACACCACCTTTCATAAGCTAACTAAGCTAACTAGTTTCTTATTGCCACCTTTGGGGTGATTGACAGGTAGGGGTTACATAACAAAACTTCTTAATACACATGTGCCTGCCCTCAAATCTTCCCAAAGAACCCAAGCAGGTCAAAATTTGCTGGTTTAATTGTATCATAATGAGCTCAATTGGCCCAGGTGACTGCAAAGGTCACTGGGGGACTCACTATCTGGTCTGCCTGGGGAATAGTCCCTAGTCTTAATTGGTTCCTATTCTCTGCCCTTAGGCATGTTCCCTGGTCTTCTCCCTTCTCAAGGAGAGAAACTGAGGACCAGGGCAGTATGTCTCCTCCCAGGCCCAGCTGCCCTTGCCCAATTTGTCAAAGAGAAAAGCTTAAAGGACACATCTCTCCCCACAAAGCAGAAGGAGAGAAGTCGGGGAGCTTAGACAGCATGTCTTCCCCATCAGGCACAGTGGCCCCAGTGGGTGAAATAGGCTGTGTGTGGCAGCAAGTCACTGCTGCTTTGAAGGACTCTTCAGGGGTGCGCCTGTTCGCACTTGGTGCAGAGCAATCAACACTAGTGGCAATGGTTATAAGTAATTCAGAAATGAGATTGATAAATTGACGAATATTTTAAAAGTCAGTTATCAGATGGTTTCCATCTGCACAGGTGTTTCTCCTTTCTCCTTCCGGTCCAGGTAAACAGCTAACTTCTGTACACAGCCAGAAAGGGTGAAAGTGTCTTCGTCTGATCCTCTAAGTCCAGACTCCCAGGCCAAGCACTCTGTCAGCCTTTGTCTTTTTTCCCATTGTTACTCAATGAATCTTCCTAGGCTTTTCACCTTGAAGAATACAAGTTGGATCCTATACTTCCTGTATTGGTACTGACTTCTACCCACATTACTCAACTTGCCATTTAATATGGAGGATGACTCTTTCAACACCTTATCTTGAATTAAGTCAACCCAGATTCTTGGGGTTTTCTTCTTACCTCGTTCACCATTTTTGCTCTAGCCAATATCTTACCTTGAAGTTCCTTGGTATCCCATTCCTTTCTTTTCTCCCTTCAGTTTCTGAATAATCCTATCCATTTTGGCAGGTTTAAATATAAATCCTATGCCAATCATCTCCCTGGCTTCTTGCCTGGGTTTAACACTTGCAGAATTATAATCATAAGCCATAAATATCTTTAATTTATCCTTGATGAAATTTGATTAACACCATATGCCACATGCCAATAGCAGGGAACTTGACAGGACAGAAATATTTGGGGGAATTTAAAGTACTTAACAATTAGTGTTTGGATAGAAAAGAAAGGACATTAGCAAATATTTACATAACTGCTACTATACGATAATTTAAATCAATTTGAGGGATGTTTTGACATTTTAGGTATATAGTTTTAGCGTATTTATTAAACAGAAAAATTTTTTCCTTTGATATCAAGATGACATTGTTGTTCTCTTTGTTATATTTTGTTTTTAACTGTTTCTAAGAACTCTTGGATTATAAACTTGTAATAATAAATGTTACCTTGGAGTTCAGTCACTATATCTATTTCCCGTCTAGATGATCCACTCGAGTCCCCAAGATTATGACAATTTACTAAGTATGACCTCAGAAATCCATTGCTAAGAAAGTCAACTAATCATATTAATAATTGATATAAATAACAAAATATCATTACTTTTTAAAATTTTCAAATAAAGTGACCTAACTCATTCATTTTCTACATATATAGATCCATATATGTGAATATATACATATATGTTACTTTTGCTCTAAATGCATGTGTGTATATATACACCAGTGTGGGAGTATATACTATGTATATCCATGCATTGAATAGGTTATTAAACTTTCATACCCAGATTTCCCCTGCTTATTAAAATGTGACTCCATATTTCACTCCCAAAAGTATTCCATACCAACTCTCTTTGATTCTAGTAAATTGCATTGGCATCTACCCAGTTAATTTAAAAACCTAAGAGTCACATCATTTTTCCATTTTTCACTTTACCCATTTGTTCCCTTAGCAATTCCTTTTGCCATATCTTATTTTTATTTAATCCTCTCCATTTCCCCAAATCAATCTAATCAAAGCCACTCTACTCTTCTCCAGAACTACTATTTCATCCAGTAATACCCATGCAACAGTAAATCATTGAAAAGTACTCGGTTTTCTTTACATCCTTACCAATGCTTGCTCTTTCCTCTTTTTTTTTTTTTTTTTTTTATAGTAGTCAATCTTGGGAGGTGATAACTCATTGTAGTATTAAATTACATTTCTCTGATATTAGAGATGTTGAACATTTTTTCATACGTTTGTCACCCACTTGTATATCTTCTTTTGAAAAATATCTCAAATATTCAGATCCTCACTTACGTTTAATAGTGTTTTTTGTTTGTTTGTTATTTAGTTTGAATTCCTTGTTTATCTGGGGTAATAGCCTGGCATGTGATTGTATAATTTGCTGATATTTTTTCTAATATGTGGTTGTCTTTTTATTACCAATCTCATTTGTGTATTTTTGCATTCATTGTCTGTACTTGTGCATTTATTCAAAGAAATAACTGCCCTAACCAATGTCATGGAGTTTCTTCTCTGTTTTCTTTTAGTAGTATTACAGTTTCACATCTTATATTTAAGTTTTTAATACATTTTTGAATTGAGTCTTAGATAAGTGGTGAGAAATGGTCCATTTTCATTGTTCTGCATTTACATATCAAGTTTTCCCAATATCATTTCTTGACAAGACTTTTCACTCCTCATGAAGTGTTCTATGTACTTTTGTTAAAAATTAATTGGCCATAGAAGTGCAAGCTTATTTCTGGACTTTGGACTCTATCCTCTTTGGACTCTATTGATCAATGGTTCTCTTTTTAGTCCAGTATCATGCTATGTTTATTGCTATCGCTTTGTATTATTTTTTGAAATCCAGTAGTGTGATGCTTTCAATTTTGTTGTTTTGGGTTAAGATTGCTTTGGCTGTTTGAGGTATCTTATAGTTCTTTTCAAATCATGTTGTTCTTTTTCTATTTCTGTGAAGAATGAAATTAAAATTTTGATACAGATTGTATCAAATCTGTAGATCACTTTGAATAGTATGGTTATTTTAATGGTATTATTTTCTTTCTTTCCTTTTTTTTTCTGGGGCTGGGTTTGAACCCACCACCTCTGGTATATGGGGCCAGCGCCCTACTCCTTGAACCACAGGAGTCACCCTAACAGTATTCTTTCAATCCATGAACAAGAGCCAGTTTTCTATTTATTTGCAGCATCATGGATGTCTTCCATCAATGTTTTATGAAAAACACTGTATGATATTGGTGGTCTTGTAAATGAATACAGCTATTTTGATAAGTAGTATGATGATTTTGTCAAAAAGCTAAAAATTGTGGGCCAGAAGTGATGGTGGCAGCTCATGCCTATAATCCTAGCACTCTGGGAAGCCAAGTTGGATGGATCACCTAATCTCAGGAGTTCCAGACTAGCCTGAGTAAGAGTGATACATCATCTCTACGAAAAATAGAAAAAGACAAAAAAACACAATCTGGATGTTGAGGCAGTTACCCACTGTTCCAGCTACTTGGGAGGCTGAAGAAAGAGGATCACTTGAGCCCAAGACTTTGAGGTTGCTGTGAGCTATTTTGCTATGACATTCTATCCAGGGCAGTAGAATGAGACTCTGTCTCAAAACATACAAACAAACAAACAAACAAACCTAAAAGTTGAATTAGCATGTGATCCAATAGTCCTGTCTGGGAATATACATACAGGAATTTAAATTATAGTCATTGAAGCAATATTTGCATTCCCATGTTCATCACAGCATTATTTATAATAGGCAAGATAAAACAATGAATGAATGGATTTTTTAAATGTTGCATATATACACAATAAAACATTATTCAGCTAAAAAAAAAAAAAAAAAAAAAAAGGGACCAGAAAATTTTATCATTTGGGGCAACATGAATTAATTGATAGGACATTGTGCTAATTAGCCAGGCACAGACAGGCAAATACTATGTGATCTTGCTTACATTTGGAATCCAAGAATATAAAACGTGTAGAAGGAGAGAGTAAAATGGTGGTTACAAGCTACAGATGGGAAGGAGGGTGGATGTAGAAAGGGGAGTTGATAGCAAAAGGGTTCAAAGATTCAGTTAGATCCAAGAAATAACTTTTGAGGACCTATTACATAGCATGGTGGCCAAATTTAATCATAATGGGTATTTAAAAACAATCAAAAAGGGTTATTTAATGTTCTCACCGCAAATAATAAAGATTTGAGTTGATGAAAATAAAATTAACCTGATTTAATAATACCACAATGTATGAATGTATCACAAAACCATATTATATCTCATAAATAGATACAATTATTATTTGTCAATTAAAACAAAAAATTGAAATAAATCAGTTATGCTACACACACACACACATTTGATAATGTCATTCTCTCTCCTAAATTATTTAATGATTTTTACTACTTTCTATAAAGTCTAAACTAGCTACATGGCCTACAAGATCTGTATAATTTGCTTTCAACTGTTTTTCCAAAATCAACACTTATATTTGCCTTTCTTTTTTTTTCTTTTCTTTTCTTTTGTTGTCATCGTTGTTGTTGTTTTTGTTGCAGCTGGCCACAGCTGGGTTGGAACCAACCAGCCTTGGTGTGTGTGGCTGGCGCCATAACCACCGAGCTGCAGGCACCAAGCCAAATATACTCCTCCTTTTTTGACAATAAGTTGTTATATACTCTACAATCTGTGAACTCACTGATCACTATCCTCTGCCTTTGGAATCCCTTTACAATGGTCTGAGTTTAGCTGACAACAAATTTTATAGTGGTTCATGCCTGTGCTGTCTTCTGAGAGATTCTAGTCCTCTACATTGTACAGATCTGTTTAGGCAGGTCTTTCTTTTGGTTTTCTCCTTACAGACTGTTTTTCTTTTTTTTTCTTTTTCTTTTTTTTTTAATATTATTAACTTAATTATGCTTCTTTGCTTGTTGCCTTATTTCCCTTATTTCTAAAATTAAGCTCTTACTGTCTTTTCTGTATTTTCTTACAGTTTGTTGCTAACACCTAGTAAAGATCCTAGTATATATTAATAATAGATGTGTTAGTTTCTTATTTTCCTATAAAACATTACCACAAACTTGGGGCCTAAAGCAACAAAGATTTATTACCTTATCATCTGTTATTTATCAGTCTAAAATAGTTCCCACTAGACTAGGCACCTGTAGCTCAAGGGGCTAAGGCGCCAGCCACATACACCAGAGCTGGCGGGCCTGCCAAAACAACAATGACAACTACAACCCAAAAATAGCTGGGCGGTTGTGGTGGGTGCCTGTAGTCCCAGCTATGTGGGAGGCTGAGGCAAAAGAATCACTTAAGCCCAGGAGTTGGAGGTTGCTGTGAGCTGTGATGTCAGGGCACTCTACCCAGGGCAAAAGTTTGAGGCTCTGTCCTCCTCACCCCCCAAAAAATGGGTCCCATTGGACTAAAATTATGATGTCGATAGGCAAAGATGTATTTCGTCTGAAAGCTCTGGGGAGAATCTACTTGTTTTCTCTGATTTCAAAAGACTACTTACAAACTACAAAGCCAGTAAGGTTCAGTAGAATGTTTGTTGCAATGTCATCTCTCCGATTCTTCCCTCTTTGCCTCCCTCTTCCATTCATAATTACCTTAGACCTAACTGGATAGTTCAGTATAATCTTCTCACCTTGGGTCAGCTAATTAAAAACTTTACTTTATTTGCAATTTTAATTTCCAATTGCCATTTAATAGATTCACCAGTATTGAAAAATATGATGGGCAGATGGGCAGCGCCTATGGCTCAAAGGAGTAGGGCACTGGCCCTATATACCGGAGGTGGTGGGTTCAATCCTGGCCCTGACCAAAAACTGCAACAACAACAACAACAACAAAAAAAATATGAGGATACATTTAAGGGCCCATAATTTTGCCTGTCACAGTAGATGATCATACTCTTTTTTAAATGAGTGATCAAATGATAAATTTTCTTCTAAGTATGTTTTTATTTAATCTCCCCTCTATGTTTACACAATTGAGTTATATGACACATTCCTCATTAGCATAGATTGAAAATAATAATTTTTAATTGCACATTGTTTATTAACAATAATCTTCCCAATAAAAGCAATAGCAAACATATTCTTGCAAATATTTAGGAAATATCTCTAAATATTTCCTAATACACAAAATAGGGATATTATAATTTTTAAATATTTCAGTCCTATTTATAGGAAGCATTTTACAGAGGGTGTCATTGGATAAGTATTACTATTAATTGTTAATGTATCTATTATTAGAGTACCTGTCTGCAGAAATGTCTTTCTTAACTAGGATTTCAGTAGTAATGAATGTTAAAATGTTTCCATTCAAAGCAAATATTTCCATGCAGTCATTGATTTGGGAACTTGTGTCTTTCAAAAGTGGACTATGAGAAAGGGTGCTGAAAAGATGATTCTAGTTCTCTCCTACGCACTGTTTCCTCTCCGCTGCTGGTTTCCTCCTTTAACATCTGCTCTGAAATAATTTACCATTTAAGCTCTGTTGTACTTCCAGCGTTTGTGACTCATTGTGCTTTTCTTACTCACTTCCAAAAAAGTAGTCATAATCTCCCTCAATTGCTTGGGGGAAAGGAAGTCGAACACATCTATTCCCTTTCATCGCAATTTAAACTGGATGATATATTATTCCTAAAATATATCAAATCATGTTTATAAAAATAATTTTTGAATGATCAACCCGCTTACTTTACATCTCCTCTGATAAGAGTGTATTGTGTCCATAAGTCTTTAAAAACTTGAAGGAAACAAATGTTACGATATTTCCTACTACCTAAGTCATTCTTTATCAGCTTTTTAAATGCAGACTGTTAAACATTTGATGTGCTATGAAAATTATTTTTCTCTAAAGGCATTCGTGACATTTTTTAAGTTTGTGTTTTCACTATAGTTATATCTGAAGTTTGTTTCACATTATCTATTGTTATTTATTGGATATTTTGAGGGCTTTTCATTTTCCTGTTTTTTTTTTAAAGTCAGTATTTCTCATTATAGATGAGAAATAAATATACATAGCTTTTATGTTTTATAAGATTATAAGGTTTTTTTTATATTTTTTATTTTTTATTAATTTTTTATTAAAAAAAAATAGCAAACGTTCTTTGGCATTTTATTTCTCCAACATCATCCAGCTTTGTAGAAGCAATATTTTTTACTATTTTGACTGTTTTTATGTACTATTATATCTTTATTTGCCATGCTCTACATTATTTATTCAGCTTCCTATTATGAAATATTAGGACTTTAGCTTGTTTATAATCTCAACACTTTCCCACTCAATATTTTTGTTGAAAAAAAATCACTTCTTTCAATATAATCACTCAGTGGATAGTACTTCCTTTATATTTCCATTTCTGTTCAACACAGGACTTTTTTAATTGCTTAATTAAAAAATATAGCTACCTTATTACAACATCGCTTACCCACCAATAATTGTTCAAAATTACTCAATATAATTGTTTATCTAGTTATTTCAGGCACTATCAAAGGTATTATTTTATTTGGTTTTGTTTGTCAAAAACAAAGAAAACCTTTGCTAGTGTTTTTTAAACCAAACAAGGAAAAGGTTGTTATTGTTTTTCTTTTGTTTTATTGTGTGCAAAAAAATCCTCTGGAACTTTCAGCTTCCCCTCAATCCACTTGAGTTCCTAATAAGACACTTGTATGAAATGCATCTCAGCATTTCCCTGTGTTCCTCTCTACATCCTTATAATTGTGCTTATTGTCTCCACAAAGCTCCTAATAGAGAATACAGACTGACATATTATGATTTTTCTTAAACATATCCACATGTATACTTTACAAAATTATTCAGGAAATATTACATTTTGTGTTTTTTATTTGAAATTGTTTTCATTAGCCATAATAGATACACCTAATTAGTAAGACTAGAATTACAACTTTACATATAAATGGAACTTTTTCCATAAGCATGAGTTCATCTGCTCTCATTTTATTACCAATACACTGAGAATCTCATACCATCTTGGGCCATTTGCTTTCACCTTGAAGCTTATGTAATGTTACTTTTGATCACTTTACTAATGATACCCCAAATCTATATCAAGCCTGGTCTTCATTGATTTGTTTCCTGCACCGTACCCAGATAAACACTTAGGACCCCTGATTTTTTTTTTTTTTTTTCATTTTGTAAACTCTTTAACACTTCCATTCACTGAGACATCAATTTCAACATATCACTTTTCAAATCTTCAAAATCTGTCCACACCTCCTTGCTTGCAAATACTGATTTTTGCTTCCTATTTCACTGAGATAATTGAAGCCATAGAAAAGATATTCTAAGAACTTCATCTTCCAAATCCACTCACTTACTTTCTTAGAAATATAATTGTATTTCTTTCTACTGTTTTCATTGTGTAAGTCTGCTTATATCCAAGCATAACTGGGTCTGGTGGCAGCATCAATCTTTTCTCAATTTTAAATTACCCATTTCCTATTTTTTTCTCAATCACTTCTAGCATCAGACATACATGTAGTATTTTCCACGTCTTAATTTTTAAAATCACTTTTTTTGTCTTTATCCTCCTCCAGATATCATTTTCTTCTTCTATTCCTTTTTAGTAGCAAAACTCTTTTTTTTTATAATGCTGTCTGTAAATCTGGTCACCCCTTACTTTCTTAAACATAATTCATCAGGCTTTTATTTCATCACATCCTCTTTTCAAGGTCATTTATGCCTGATGAAGCTGAGTAAGATTTGGCCAAGTCTTGATTTTCATGCCCTCTGTCTTGTCTGGGTGATTTAACACAGTTTCTCACTTTTACTTTATTTGTTTATCTTTTATCTTTCTAGGCTTGGCAATAAATATAATGATTTTCTTTTACCATCCTTGCTATTCCTTTTGCATGTATTCCTCATGCTCCTGAAGGCTACACGTTGGAATGGTTTAGAACTTATTTCTTAAAACTCATGCCTGTTCTCTCTTGAGGCTATAAATATCTTTTAGGTGTTGATGAGTTCTAAATGTGCATATGCGCAAGCACACACACACACACACACACACACACACACCAAGGAATACTACTCAGCCATATGAAAGCATGAAATAATGTCTTTTGAAAAAACTTGGGTGGAACTGGAGGCCAATATCCTAAATGAAGTAACTAAGGAAATAAGGAAAATCAAATATCGCATATTCTCACATATGAGTAGGAGCTAAGCTATGGGTACGCACGGTCACACATGGAAAAATAATAGATATTGGAAACTACACAGGTGGGAAGATGAGAGGCCAGTAAGGAATGAAACATTACCTATTTGGTATAATGTACACTATTCAGGTGATGGGTACTATAAAACCAAGAAATTACCACAATATAGTGTATTCATTAACAAAACTGCACTTGTACCTCTTAAATCTATAAACATAAAAAAATTGTAAATGATTTTATTATTGAAAGAGAAGATGAGTAACCTGAAGCTCATTTTATACAGGTGCATCTCAGAATTTTTAAGATATGTGGCAATAAATAGCAGATATTAGATTCATACAGTAAAATTATTCATAAAGCAAATTCATATATAATTGGTCTACCTTAATTTCAGATTCATTAAGAATTTCTGAAATAAATGATGAGAATGGTATAGACTATTTTTTATTACAATCAAAATCATTATAAACAAAATCAGTGAGATAGGCCTTATCAGCTCACTTTGGTTTCATTCTATACCCCAGAGAGTTCTAGACATTGAGTCAAGAAAATATTCTAATACCAATAAAATAGGTAAAAATTAAAGAAAAATGCTCCATTTTAGTGGTTAAAGATAATAACTATGCCATGAAATGTTTCTGGCTTGAATTATACTTAAATGAAAGAAACTGAAAATTATTTTTTAAGAAATACAAATGAAAAGAAGGAAAAAATGTTACAAAGTGCTTGATTACAAGGATTTTCATGTTTTCATCTAAAAGCAAGAACAGATCAGAATTAATGACACCAAACCAAGATCAAAAAAGTCCCTGACAAAATTGAACCTGATTATAAAGTAAAGTGTTCAAAGAAGTTAATTAAGTAAGCAGAGGAACTTCTCTGACTTTGTCTGAAACAATTTGAGTTTAGTTTGTTTTTATGTGAATTTCTGATAATTCACTATGTTAAAGCAGAACATTTCTACATAAACAGAACTGGTCATCTTGAAAGGATAACAGTCATGCTCCTGCTGATACATGGATATCATTGTAGGAAGCAACTATACGAATATACATTACAGTAATCTTCTAATAAAGGATAGTTTTAATTTTTTTTTTTTTTTTTTTGCAGTTTTTGGCTGGAGCTGTGTTTGAACCCGCCATCTCTTGGATATGGGCCTGGTGTTCTACTCTTTTGAGCCACAGGCACCATCCTGGATAGTTTTAATATTTTTGAAATTAATTATAAATTAGAGTATCCATTTAGCACCTGAACATAATAAATTGCAAAAGATGAAATTAAGTGATAATACTATTTTTCTAATAAATACCATTTGATTCTTTCTGTTTATTTTTCTTTTGGCACAAATTGACTTTCTCTTTGTTTTCTTTTTGTTTTATTTCATCTCATGTTGTTTTTTTTTTTTTTTTTTGGTGACAGGACGAGGTTTCTAATCTCCTAAGGCAAGTCAGATGAATTAGTTATTTAAGACAATAAAAATAGCACGATTTCTACTCAGACAGGGTCCCTAAGTAATCATTTCTGCACAATAGCATTTTCTTCAAGGTGGCAAGAGTACTATAATTGATGATTTGGGTATGGAATTATTATGTACTAATAACAGTACACAGCCTATTACTATGTAATATCTCCTGCTGCTTTATAATTAGCTCTGCGCGTGGTTTGGAGGAGTTGCTGTGTACTTCACGGACTGTTCGCCAGGTAGAACATAACAGCTCCTTGGGAGCCAATTAGTTGGGCCTGTCAAGGCCAATTTCAGCAATTTTTAGTTGTGGATTATAACCCAAAAAGCTGTAATTGTAAAAACATACAGAGGATTTCATGGGCTAAATAGAATGTCTGCAATGACAGTACAAATCCTTTCCCATTCATGTTTGTTCATTATTATAACAAAGAATTATTGCTTAGGATTGTCTATGATTCTGAAATTGCTGAAGTGTTTAGCCTACAGTGCATAATTATTAATCATTTTTATTTTCAGGATTCTTAATTTTAAATGTGAGAGGAAAAGGAAGTGAGATGATATATCATTCCTCAAAGGCAATGAACATTATTTGGTAGAATGTAGCAAAAGGTTTTAAGAATTGAATCAATCACAAAGCAACAACAACAACAAAAATGTTTATTCTAAGTGAAGTATTTCAAAAATGGAAAAATAAATACTACATGTTCTCATTAATAAGTGAGAGCTAAATGACGAGTACACATGACCATAAGGTGGTATAAAGCATCAGTTCCCAACCTTTTTGGCTCCAGGGACTGGTCTCATGGAAGACAGTTTCTCTATGGATGTGGGGGAGGGCATTACAGTTGTATAAGAAGCACCAACTAGATCCCTTGCATGTGCAGTTTATAGTAGGGTTGGCCCTCCTATAATGTCCCTGCTGATGCCACAAGGTGGCGCTAAGGTGGTGATTAGAGCAATGGGAACCACCTTTGCTCCGAAGACTGCCATTCACTTTCTGCTGTGTGTCCTGGTTCCTAACAGGCCACATACTGGTGGGCAACTGCAGGTATAAAGGACTTTAGCAACTAAAGAAGTGGGAAAAGGGAGGGGTTAACACAATCTTGAGATTTCTATCCAACATTGTGCTGAAAGACACACCTAGAAAAATTAGACAAAAGAAAAAAATCACAGACATTCAAATTGGAAAAGAAAAAGTTAAAATTTCCTGTTTAGGGATGATATGATCTTATATATAGAAACCCCAAAGGTTCTACCCCCACCAAAAAAGAAAAATATTATAATAACTAATAAATGAGTTCAGTAAAGTGTACAGGGTATAATATCAACACATAAAAATCAGCATCATTTTATGCACTAACAATGAACTGTCTAAAAAAGAAATCATGAAAACAATTTAATTTAAAATAACTTGAAAAGGATACCTGTAGGCATAAATTTAACAGAAGAGATAAAGTATTTGTGTGCTTAAAATTGTAATCCATTAATTAAAAAAACTAAAGATAATATATATGAAAAGATATCTCATGTTTAAGAACTGAAATAAATAAATTCTTCATTTTACCTACATCTACAGATTTAGTGCAATCTCTATCCAAAATCCAATGACATTTTTCACAGAAACAGAAAAAGCAATCCTGAAATCTGTATAAACAATGAAAAACCCTGAATCAATGAAGACATTTTGAACATAAAGAACAAAACCTAAGCTGCAGAATACCTGATATCAAAATAAACTAAAAAGTCATGGTAATCAAAACAACATAGAAATGGTATAAAAATAGACACCTAGACAAATAAAACAGAATAAGGGGCCCAGATGTAAATCTATATACTCATATTCAATTGATTTTCAAAAAGGTTGCTAAGAACACATTATGAGAAAAGGACAATCTTTTCCATAAATGTTGGTGGAACAAGTGGATATCCACATGAAGAAGAATGAAATTTATCTCTTATCTCACATTATATAAAAAAACAACTCACAACGGCTTAAAACCTTAAATGTGAGAACTTAAACTATAAAACTGCTAGAAGAAAACAAGGAGGGAAACATTCATCTGGGGGCAATATTTTTTGGATACGGGCTAAAAAAGCATAAACAACAAAAGAAAAAAGTGATGAATGGGACTACATCAAACTAGAATGCTTCTGCCCAGCAAATGAAGTAACCTAAGTAATGTAGAAAATATTTGCAGATAATACATATAACAAGGGAACTATCTAAAGATCTAAAGTATTTAAGGAACTCAATCAACTTAATAGCAAGAAAATAACCCAATAAAAGCACAGGTAAAATATCTGCATGGACATTTTTTAAAAGAAGACATGAAAATGACCAACAGGTATAGGAAAAAGTGCCCCAAATCACTACCTTCAGGGAAATGCAAGTTAAAATCAGGGAATTCATACATACTGTTTTTAGAATGTAAATTAGTGCAGCCATTATGAAAAAGAGTATGGAAGTTTTTCCTCAAAATAAAACTACAACTGTTAATATGGTCCAGCAATACCACTACTGAGAATAAATATAAGGAAATAAAATCAGTATATAAAGAAGTATTTGCACTCCTATTTGCAATAGCCAATATATGCAATCATCTAAGTGTTCATTAATGGATGAGAGAATAAAGAAAACACGGTGTGCACACATGTAAACAATGGGATAATACAGAGCTTTAAGAATGAAGAAAATTCTGTTACTTGTGACAGGATCAAAAAATCTGGAGAACATTATGTTAAGTGAAATTTGCCTTTCTACCTCATTTCACTTATATGTGGAATCTAAAAAATGTTAAATTCATGTAAGTAGAGAGTAGGATTATAAGTAGAGGGATTTTGAAGTGATGTTGATCAAGGTAATAAAATTTCATTTAGACAGAATGAGTAATTTCAAGAGATCTATTGTCCAATGTGGTGACTATAGTTAACAATAATGTGTTGTATTCTTGAAGATTGTTACCACAGAAGCTTTTATCACAATATGATAAGTATTTGAAGCAATGCATACGTTATTAATAGGTCAATTTAAGCGGTTCATGATGTATACATATTTCAAAACAGCATGTAGTACATGATAAACATAGGGTGGCATAAAGTTCAACTTCAATAAAGTACAAATTTTATTTGGCAAATAAAATAAATTCAGATAGCATAAGACACAAGAGAGCATATGCTATATGATTCTAGGAATTTGAATTCCTAAAAAAGAAAATAATCCTAAAAAAATAATCATCTATATTGGACACATAGCAAATCAGTTGTGGGCAGGAATAAACATTAGGAAATATGTGCTGCAAAATGGCATGAAAGGACTTTCTCAGGTGAAAAAAAAATGACATCTTAATTGGTAGTGGTTTCGTGTGCATATACATTTGTGAAATGCCTCAAAAAGCACATGAAAAATGCACCTATTTAAATCTAAAATACATTACAAAGTATGTATGAAACATAAATGAAAACTTTAAAACAGAATGTAGACTGACTACTCCAAAGCCATCCCTAGTCTCTTTCTTTCTTGGCCTCAGCTACCACAGATGTTGAATAAGTAGATTCTTGTAGCTGGCACTGGACTTCTGATCCAGTTCTGGCTAATAAGATGCCAGCAGAGGTCACTGTCAACTTCCAGGAAGTTTATTGGAGAAAAAACATACTGGAATGACTCTTTCAACCTGTCAACATTTATTACCACTACCCTTGTACTGCTACTTTGGAAAGAAATATTAATAATCAGGTTTATATGCTTTTCTGCATTGTTCTAATTATTTTTGTCATAGATAAGAAACATGTAAAAAAAAAAAAACAGCAAAATCAGCAACAGCAACAAACATATTTAGAACGGCAATTAAAACTAAAATTTCAAATTTGAGGATGGCTATTAAAGATCTTAAAGAGGAACCACTTATGAAAATGAAAGAGTAGTGGGCGGCGCCTGTGGCTCAAAGGAGTAGGGCTCAGGCCCCAAATACCACAGGTTCAAAGCCAACCCCTGCCAAAACTGTAAAAAAAAAAAAAAAAAAAAAAAAAAAAAGAGAGAGAGAGAGAGAAAGAAAATGAAAGAGTAATCTTATGGGAAATATATTCAAGTTAAACTCTCCTTGTAGAATGGAAAAAAGACTCACTGTAATGTATTTGTAACAAAATCTGTTGGGAAAAAACAACCAGACAATTTAAACAGGTAAGCAAGACTTTGTTCTATCAATTCTACTGCCACATGGTAGAGAGAATTAACTCCCATGAAACAAAAGAGAAAAGAGATTTTATTTTATTATTTTTTTTTTTACAGAATCTCAAGCTGTCACCCAAGGTAGAGTGCTATAGGTGTCACAGCTCACAGGAACTTCCAACTCTTTGGTTCAAGAGATTCTCCCGTCCCAGCTTCCCAAGTGGTTTTGAAGGTGCCGGCCACAACACCTGGTAATTTTTTTTGCTACAGTTGTCATTGTTATCTTAACTGGTTGGGACCAGGTTCAAAATCCAGCAGCCTCCGTGCTTGGGGTTGGCGCCCCACCCAGTGAGCTATGGGTGCCGCGTGAAAAGAGTTTTGCTAATAGAAAAATACAAGAGGACTAGAGGTTAGATCTGAGAGGTAAAACTGCGGGTGATTACATCATCAGTGTTTGGTAACTGGACCTTCTCCTTTCCCACAGAGACTGGTAGATAGGTATGCTCCTACTTGATGATTTCATTTCAAAGGGATGCCTACAAGATCCTTGAAAAACATATTCCTGTCTTGAAAAACTGGCAAGAAGCTAGGAGAAAATTTGCACTTCAAAGGAGAACAGAAAGTATTTACAATCGCAAGTTTTCTAATGTCACTGCGCTAAGGAAACAAGGTGATCTGAGGCCTGTACGGAGTGAGAAATATGGTAAAGCTGTCTTAGTCAAATCCAACTAAACCGTGAATTGTGGACAGCTCACAGTTATACCATCTGCTAATACATTTTGGATGAAATGAGGAAAAGACTAGAATTAGGGTTCTTCTTCATGCAGTCCTGGCCAGTGTGTTTCTCATCAAAATTTAAGTGTACAGATTTCAGCCTGGCTAGTGAGTTACTGTTTTGAGCACGGCTAGAGAGACTAAAGCTCCAATTCAATTTTCAAGCTTTATTTATTTTAAATATGCTTACTACTACAAATATTCATACTGCTTGGGAAAAATAGAGTGTAGACCATGAGAATCCCGTGTTATTGAATAAGGTAGGGAAGTACAAGTGTGGTTATGTAGGGAGATGAACAAGGGCATCAAAGGTCAATTATGATTATTTCACTACAGTAAAACTTCTGTGCTTCCCTTCTGCATGGACAAGTGTTTCATTCTTGCATAGCAAAGCTTTAACACAGAGCCTGCCCGAATCATTCTACATTGGCCTGAAATCATCTGTATTTTTGTGAGCCTTGGCAATGAGGTTACCAGTACCTGACCTAGACACACCAAGGCTTTCTAGATATTTCATTTCTTGGTGCTATGTCGGCCTGTGAGGTGATAAACATTTTACATTTAATTGATCTCAGAGTAATAATGCTATTTTTTGTTGCCAGGAAAGCAACTAAAATATTAATAACAAATACTTAGTATTTCTTTAATGTGGTGATAAGTTATATCATTAGGGTTAAGGGAATACATTCTTGAATTAGACTCACCAGAGTTGAATCCCTGTCTAGCCACTTCAAAGTTGGGTAACTGTGGGTAAATGATTTTCACCCCTCTGTGCAGCTGTTTCCTCTTCTGTAAGTAGATGAAAAATAATAACACATCTTGAGTTGTTTGAGACAAAATATGCATTATGTGAGTATTTATCATTTGTATTAGAATTAGGATTACAAATTCTGTATCCTATGACTAAAGAACCAAATCTCATGTACAGGCAACAGTGTAATGCCGAAGAACAACCTTCTTATTTGTTGTCTTCCATCCCAGCGAAAGACGTACACAGGCTGCCTTACATGTTTCCTATCATAAAGGGTGAAGTAAAGCTGACCCAGCAGCTATTGGAGTGTGGCTTGAATTAGTAGGCTCAGCAAAAATATGCAAGATACTTTTTCTCTCTTATTATTTTGCATATTGCACTCTAGGGAAATGTCGTTTTTTTTCATAGATTGTATATGAATAATGGAATAAAACTGGAATAAATAGAAAGTAAATGCCCCTCGTCTTTATCCATCTTCAGTATTTTAGATTACCTCTTATGTGTTTTTCTAGGGTCAGGAGGCAAGGTAATTTGTTTAAATATCTTACATAATGCCTAATGTAGTTAATGTTAAAGGTTGTGTTCAGAGAATAAAAACAAACAAACAGCAAGAAAATGCCATAAGAACTAACTCAGCTGGGCGGCACCTGTGGCTCAGTGACTAGGCACCAGCCCCATTTACTGAGGGTGGCGGGTGACTAGGCACCAGCCCCATTTACCAAGGGTGGCGGGTTCGAACCAGGGCCTAGCCAAACTGCAACCAAAAAAAAAAATGACCGGGCTTTGTGGCGGTAGCCTATAGTCCCAGCTACCCGGGAGGCTGAGGCAAGAGAATCACCTAAGCCCAAGAGCTGGCGATTGCTGTGAGCTGTGACGTGACAGCACTCTACTGAGGGTGACTAAGTGAGACCCTGTCTCTAAAAAAAAAAAGAAGTAAATTGGCTTCTCTTTCCTTCCCTTCTCTACACTTTCTCCAGGGCTCACTGACCTTCCCTCTCATACAGTTCAGTGTATCTAGTTATTTTGCCATCATTAATTTGTGCATATAATTTTTGAGTTCGTGTCCTTCGAGCACTGTGAAAATGAAAATAAAAAAAAATGTACTTTTTCCCTGGAATAATTTTAGATAAATAATAAGGTAAAATGCAGTAAAAATGGGAAAGCTACTCCTTCTTTGAAGCCTGTAGCAGCTTCTGCGCCCCAGGTTTACTTTCTGTTAATATTTATTCATCATTAAAATATTCAAAGGAAAAAGTGGTACTGTACTCCAAATTTTAAGCTGTTACAAAATCACTACAATTGAAAAAACACAGAATATTGCATTTTCTTCTAAACTTAGCTACCTCAACGTAATTTAAAATGTGTTGATTTACCATTGATTATGCAATACTGTTTTTACCTTAGTGATTTTCTCACATGCTGTGAGATACATAAGAGAAAGTACAAGTCAAATATGCTTTTTAAAATTTGTGATTGTTTTTCTATATCACAAAATCTCAAGACCAGAGATGTTGGCGTGGGTGTGGAAAAAAGGGACACTTCTACACTGCTGGTGGGAATGCAAACTAATATTCTCCTTCTGGAAGGACATTTGGAGACTACTTCGAGATCTAAAAATAGACCTGCCATTCGATCCTACAATTCCTCTACTAGGTATATATCCAAAAGACCAAAAACCACTTTATAACAAAGATATTTGTACCAGAATGTTTATTGCAGCCAAATTCATAATTGCTAAGACATGAT
>CAUYPK010141279.1:0-19950 GCA_963574355.1 Loris lydekkerianus | reverse complement strand
GGCAACCGAGAGCACTGCCCCAGCCTGGGGTTCTTTCCTGGTGTCTTCGGCTCTGGTGAGCACTGTAGAAGGGCTGGAGGAGAGGCCGCTGTGAATGAGGAGGGTGAGCACTGTAGAAGGGCTGGAGGAGAGGCCGCTGTGAAAGAGGAGGGTGAGCACTGTAGAAGGGCTGGAGGAGAGGCCGCTGTGAATGAGAAGGGTGAGGACTGTAGAAGGGCTGGAGGAGAGGCCGCTGTGAATGAGAAGGGTGATGACTGTAGAAGGGCTGGAGGAGAGGCTGCTGGCATCAAGGTACCTGGTCTTCTTCCCTGGAGAGTGATGTTCTTCCTAGGGCTGATGCAATCCATTCTGAGGACAACTCTCATTCAGGGTTTGTAGAGGTGGAAAGTGCTTATACTTCTTTGGTTCCTTATTCCAGGATTAGAGGAGGGAGGCATGGAGTTACTTGGGGTATTAGTTTAGAGAAAAAGAAGTGTTAAGTTCAAAGGTAGGAAAGTTTGTGTTGTGGTTGAACTTGTTTAGGGGTTAATCATGTTTTTCTTTTTAAGGTATATCTTGAGGTATAAGTGGTGATGCTTGTTGTGGTGTTTTTAAGGGCAGAGGAGCAAGTGTGAATTCAGAAATATGGACACTGAGATAAGGACTCAGCAAGACCCTGTGACACGGCATTTGGCATGTAGGTGTGTGATTGTGTGGGTGATTAAACTTACCCGTAGTGATGATTCCCCATGCCAAAGAACTTTCACTGGCATGTTGGTCTCTGCAGAAAAAGAAATGAAAACTTTAGGATCTCAAAGCAGCAAGAGGTGGAAGATGAAATGTGGCACTTTCCTTGCCTGGGCTTTGGGCAGCTGACATGATGGAGAGGCCCTGACGTGTGCTGAGCAGGGATGGGGCCCACCTGCTGCTTATCACCAACACGATGAGGCTGAGGGTAGATACAAATTTTAGGCTGATCTGTGTTTAAAATTTCCTCAGGGGATTGGGTTCCTCCATGGATAGCCCCATCTTAGTACCCTCTTGTTATTAGAGTTTGAAGACTCCCAACAATTTGAAGAAAAAGTAGCCATAGAAAAATATATGGATGAGCAAGAGGCTCACTGGCTCTGTGTAAAAGTAGATGAGATGTGTGTGTGTGTGTGTATGCGCGCGCACACATGTGTGTGTGTTATGGCAGGAAGGAAGGTAGTGAGAATACTGGGATGGTGTGTGTGAGTATTTGGGTTTCAATGGATAAAAGAGTGTTAAAGTCAACTTGTATCTTGTAAAAGTTGAATGGATATGGAAGAGTTGGGAGTAAAACCAACTGCTGATCTGATTGCTCTTATAATACCCCTGGTATTGATGTTGACATTGTGGGGTCATCATAACATTATAGAATACCTGTTCATGATTGAATATGAGAGTTTTAGGAAGTTTAGAGTGTAAATTTTTAGGAACTTCTGGTGAAGTCAATCCTAGGTAATGGACCATAGGTAGCACTGGTGCCTTCATATGGGCTGATTTTCACACAGGGAAGGGAAGATCCCACGTGAGTCTGAAAGGAGTCCTAAAGAAAAGATTGGTGGGAGAAACCTTTGGACTGTGATCTGTAGTTTGATGGTGTTGACAGTGGTATGATCCTTTTCCTTTTAGTATGAGTCCAGTCAGTATGTCTATGACATTTTCTGGGCATCAACTTCTGCATCCATTCTTTCTGCCTTTTCTTTTTCTCCCTTTGAGACAGAGTCTCACTTTGTCACCCCTCAGTGTGCTGTGGCATCATAGCGCACAGCAACCTCAAATTCTTGGGCTCAGGTGATTCTCTTGCCTCAGCCTTCTGAGTAGCTGGGACTATAGGCACCTGCCACAATGCCTGGCTAGTTTTTCTATTTTTAGTAGAGATGGGGGTCTGGGTCAGCCCCCATAGTTCAGTGGTTAGGACACTGGCCACAGACACTGGGAGGCAAGTGGGTTCGAACCCAGCCTGGGCCCGCTAAACAACAATGACAACTGCAACAACCACAACAACAAAATAGCTAGGCATTGTGGCAGGTACCTGTAGTCCCAGCTACTTGGGAGGCTGAGGCAAGAGAATCACTTAAGCCCAAGAGTTTGAGGTTGCTGTGAGCTGTGGCGCCACTGCACTCTGTCTCCAAAAAAAAAAAAAAAAGAAAAAAAGGAGATGAGGTCTCTCTCTTGCTCAGGCTGGTTCCTGAGCTCAAGCAATCCATCCACCTCAGCCTCCCAGAGTGCTAGGATTATAGGCGTGAGCCACCCTGCCTGGCCTCCTGCCCTTTCCATGCAGATAGCCTGGACTACTCGGTTCTATCCAAGACTGAAAAATTAAATGACTAGCTTTCAGTTCAGATACCTGGCACATTTTTCAGGGACAGGAGACTAACCATCCTGTATGATAGGTAAGAGGTAGCTTCTTAAGGCAAGTGTGAAATCTCTTCAGAATGAAAGTCCTTAATGCCAAAAAGTCCTGAAACCCCCACTGGTCTCTGAAGGAACTATCTTCAGAAAGCTGCTCCCTCACTCATGCCTTGGGGACAGACAGCAGCAGGCAGCAGCCGGAGACAGAGAGGGCAGCATGTACTGACACTGATATGCCAGGTGACAGCATCTGACTGAGTGTGAACTCCCTCTGCTGAGGGTGGGAGCTCTGGGAGGACATGGGTCAGAAGAGCAGCTGCTGCCATTCACACACCAGCTACTTCCTAAACAGGAGACAGCTGGCTGTGCAACAGATTTTTTGCTTGCTTTTTTTGTATTTTGTTTTATTTTGTTTTTAAAATATGTCAGATTATTAACCCTCCTTAGAAAATAATTTGAGTTCGAGAGGGATGTCTCTCTTTGCCAGAACCCAGGCCACATTCTCTGTCTCCCGTTGATTAGTCCAGGGCGTGTTGATGAGAGTGGGACTGTCTACAGCTAGACAAACTTTGCAGTGGGTTTTGCGGGTTTCCTGGGGTAGCGACAACTGGGAACTGATTGTGATTCTTATTGAGTGCAGGGTTTAGATAATAGAAGATAAATGGTCTGTTTTCCTGTCCATCTGGTATAGTCAATACTTCCCTTGGTCAATAAATAGTTAATACAGAAGTGGGTGAGGGGGGTTCAGCTGATAAAAATGGTTTTCAGAATGGTAAGTAAACTAGGATTTGGAGCTGGATAGGAACAGGTTAATAGCAATTGTATTTTGATGTCAAACAAAGGCCTTCTCTAGCCCGTTCCTTCTCACAGGACTCCCGGTTCCCAGTGGCCGTCAATATCCATAATACCTGGCTTATTTGAACAAAGAAAATTGTTGAAAATCCCTTCCTCCTCCCCATCATGGTTTCTGCTGCCAATCTCCTGCCTACACTGGAAGGCCATTGAAGGAAGAATTTGACTCTATATTTCAATGTCCTTCCCACAAGCTGTTAGAGTCCCTATAATTTTAGCTAAATACATAACTCTGAGAACTAGAAATGACAAGAAAGATCAATTAGTGTGTTAATTTCTGGGCTCAGGGTTTTCAGTTTACAAGTATCCTTTTCCTCTTTAATTATAGGGAAAGTTATTTTACTAATTTTGGCGTTGTGTTGTTAAGAAGAAGGCAAAATTAACCAGATGATATTACTGGAGGAAATGCAAAGTCAAGAGTTAGAGCTTTTATAAGAAAGGATTTGTTTCTAAATTTTACTTAATGAAAAATATTGCAAAAGACTAGTTGCTATTTGTTAGGTTTAACAGTGGTGTTGTTGTTATGTTAAAAAAAAAAAAAGTTTGTTTAGAGTTACCTACTGAATTGGTATGTGTGAGATTTGCTTCATAGTAATAGGAGAGGGGTGAAGTGGGTGGAGTATAGATGAAACAAGATTAGCTATGAGTTGATGATGGTTGAAACTGGGTGCTGGGTACCTAGGGACTCATTATACTATTCTATCTCTTTTTGTATTTAAAAATTTCCATTTTAAATAAATAAAAATAAAATTGCATAAAAATACAAAGTTAAAAAAATGAAATTGCAGAAAAATAAATTTAAAATAAATGTAATAATAATGGAAAGGTTATTATATAATGTGTATACAGTTGGCCCCCTGCAGTGTGGGGGTTTTGCATCTGTGGATTCAGCCTACTGTGAATTATGTACAGACCCTTTCTCCTTCTCATTATTCCCTAAACAGCATAGTATAACAACTATTTACATAGTATTTACATTGTATTAGGTATTATAACTAATCTAGAGATGATTAAAGGATGTATATAGATTATATGCAAACACTACATCATTTTGTATCTGAGACTTGATCATCTGTGGATTTTGGTTTCCTCAGATTTTTGTGTCCAGCATAATACCCCATGAATACCTAGGGGGAATGACTATATTGAAAAGGAATTAATATTCACAATGTATGAAATGGTGTATAGGTGAATAAGAGTATGGAACCAGATCAACTGGGTTTGAATATCACTTCTACCACTTACTAGCAGTATACCCTGGGACAAGTTACCTAACTTCTCTTTGCCATAATTTTCTTATTTGGAAATTGAGAATAAGGATAATATATACTTAGTGAGATTGTTGTGAGAATTATATGAGTTAGTACAAGTAAAGCACAATAGATGTTAGTTTTTAAAATTCTATTTAAAGAACCCCTCAAACAGCAATAACAAAAAAAGACAAACACCCTTGTAGAAAAGTAGAGGAAAACCCAGAAGTAAGCAGTTTACCAAAAAGGAAATCAAAATGCCTCATACGCATAAGAAGACCCTTTCTCACTAGTGATCAGGATATGAAAATCAAAGCAATGCAGAGGGGCATGCCTGTAATTTCAGTACTTTGGGAGACCCAGGCAGGAAGATCTCTTGAGGCTCAGGTTAAAGACCAGCTTGAGTAACACAGCAAGATCCTATCTCTACAAAACATTTAAAAAGTAACTTAAGCCAAACATGGTGGTACTTACTTATAGTCCTAGATACTTGGGAAACTGAGGTGGGAGGATCTCTTGAGCTTAGGAGTTGAAGATTTTTAAAGTGAGCTATGATTGCAACACTGCACTCTAGTCTGAGCAACAGAGCGAGACTTTGTCTACAAAAAAAAAAAAAAAAAATCAAAACAACAATAAGATACCATTTTACACCCACCAAATTGTCTGAAAATACTAAGCTTATGCAAGGATGTAAAGTTACGGGAAAACCTCATCATAGCCTGGGAGTACAAACTGCTACTGAGAGAGTAGTATGGTAATATTTTGTAAAATGGAAAAATGACCCTATTTTATCACTTAGAATTTCCCTAGTTATATTCCCTAAGACTCTGATTTTGAATACCGAAAGGACCACTCCCTGACCTTTACCTAACTCTCATATCATTAATGCACACCTTTCTATCCCCACAAACAGAACTGCCGGTAGATCCCTCTAGCCAGGCATTTGTAATGAACCTCTGTGCCGTCACCTGCTTCTTAAATGAAAGTTTTCAAGGTCTGATCCCTTTTTTGTAGCAGGATAAGGTCAGCTGGAAACTTACTCAGAATATTTGGTCTTATTCCCTGAGGCTTACATAGACCTACAGAGTCCAAACTCCTTAGCCTTGTGTACAACCCCTTCATAATCTCTCTAACCTATTTCCTATCAGTTCCCATTTGGAACCTTCCTGTGTTAGCAGGTCAGCTCCTTAACTATCTACTGTTCCTGTTTTGATTTATCTCTTATCTTATAAAGTTTCTTATGTAAACTTTGTTTACATCCACTTTCTACATGGAATTCTTTTTTCCTTTCTCTTTGTCTATTCTATTTTTTTGCAGTTTTTGGCTGGGGCTGGGTTTGAACCCGCCACCTCCAGTATATGGGGCTGGCGCCCTACTCCTTGAGCCACAGGCACCGCCCTCATTGTCTATTCTTTAACATCCTTCAGAGATATTATTTAAGTGCTTATTTTAGTGTTTAAATCAGACTTCTTCAAGAAATCTTTTTGATCACTCTGGTCCACATTGATTTTCCACTCTGCTGAGATTCTGTATTGGATATTACTGTAATTATTGCTCTTTGACATTAAATTATGTATAACTCTTTCATGTGACCTACCACATATGACTAAATATAAGGTGAATATTTTTTCCCTTCAGGAAAGAGGGATTCTCTTTGTATTTGACTTCTTTTTTTTTTGAGACAGTGTCACTATGTCACCCTTGGTAGAGTGCCATGGCATCACAGCTCACAGCAACCTCAAACTCCTGGCTTAAGTGATACTCTTGCCTCCGCCTCCCAAGTAGCTGGGACTATAGGCGCCTACCAGAACACCTGGCTTTTTTTTTTTTTTTTTTTGCAGTTGTTGTTTAGCTGGCTGGAGCCAGGTTCAAGCTTGCCAGCCCCGGTGTATGTGGCTGGTGCCCTAACCACTGATGTATAGGTGCTGAGCCAACTTATTATTGAATGAGGTTATAGTCAGTTTATACAAAAGGATGTCACCATCTGCTAGTTCTATTAATACTAGTTTTTGTAGAGATCAACTGACATAATTGGCTAAACAAAAAAAGAGACCAAAAATCTAAGAAGATTTTGTTAGCGCTTTTGGGAATATAACCTCCTAATCTGAAGTATTGAATGTTATTTTGTACAAGCCTTAACATTAAAATCTTTTTTAAAATCACTTATAAAATGCACATGTACACACACACATGGAGCAAGTGGTCACTTCATGGAGAGCATGGATGAGGAGAAAAACACTAATCTAGTGTTATGCAGCTGGATTCTTGTGGTTTGAAACGAAATATCTAGAGACATAATGGACTCAGAAAAATATTTTTTAACTCTGAAATTTTAAAAAGAAATGTAGGGTGTTTGTTTGTTTGTATTTTGAGACAGAGTCTCACTTGTCACCTAGGGGTTGAGTGCCTTGGCATCAAAACTCACAACAATCTCAAACTCCTGGGCTCAAGCGATGCTCTTGCCGCAGCCTCCTGAGCAGCTGAGTTGCTTAGGCTGGTCTCGAATTCCTGAGCTCAAGTAACCCACCTGTCTCAGATTCCCAGCCTGCTAGGATTACAGAGTGAGCCACTGCACCCAGCCCAGAAATGTAGATTTAAAAAAAAAAAAAAAAAAAAAAAATTCACTTAAAAAGTACCTTTATTAGGAAAAGGACATTGATATAAATAATGCATGTGAAATTTGGATAACATGGTTTTTGGAATGTAAAGGCAGAAAAAGCATTAGTATTGAATTAATGCATTGGATATACTGCTTAATTTTAACTATGTATGTGTAAATAAATTTCTGAACGTTTACAGCCAACCACAGTGTTGTGCTTATGGTCCTAGCTACTCAGGAGGCTGATCCCAGGATCTCTTGACATCACAGTGAGGTCGTGGTGTGCCCCGCCACTGCATCATTATGGGTGTGTAGCCTGGCCAACAGTGCAAGAACTTGTCTGTAAAAAATATTTTTAAAATAGAAGTTTATACATTTAGGAGGACTACAAAAGTTCTCTCTCCTACATTTACTTCTACCCGTCTACTGTCATGTGGGAAAATATTTGTGATAACCTTATTTTAGTTATGGCATGTCTCAACTAGGTTCTTATGGGGCAAGCATGTCTTTTGTGTTTTGGTTTGATTGGGTTTGGTTTCCTCTGTTACGCTCTGGCAAACATATACTTAATAAAACTCAGTACAGATGTTATTATCTCTGAGAAGTCCCTTGGGATTGCTAGTTTGGGTTACTTGCTTACCTCTGTTGCAAAATTGATCTCTCTGCATAGTAAATTGTCACCATGACTGAATTACTTGAGCTCTGAAACTAGGTTTTTATTTTGAGATATCAAAAACTTAAACACAGCTCTTAGAACATAATGGCTGCTCAAAAAATATTAACAGAATAAATGGTGTGTCCTCCATGGAGTTCCTGGGAATGCTTCAGAGAAGGGATTAGCGGAGCCTTGGTAAGTGTGAGTTGAAAGAAAATGCAGGTGGAATTTGCATATTTTCTGGCTTGGTATTGAGGCTGTCCTGTCTCTCCAAATGGTTTCCTGCTTAAAATCAGATGAGGGAGAAAGCTCCCTGAAACTGAGGCTGGATTTCTGCATTTGGGAGATTAAGGTAAAAGCTTCCAAATAGCCCAAGGGACAGTCCTGTGCATACACATCACATGTGAGTATTAGAAGAGATGGACAAAAGCCAAATATAATTACTGAGATGGTTGTGATGGTAATCTCATTTTTCTCATCCAGTGTACATTCTAGGAGGGGCCCTAATCCAAACAAGGTATTTTTTCTCTTCCCTGAGGGATCCCAACGTTTCCCCATCTCAGTACAGCTGTGTTTAAAATCGGAAATAAAGCTGTTCATTGAAGTTTCTATACACTATACAGAAATACTGTGATTGGCAGATAGAAAATGTCATCAGAGAGATTGACTGCAATTGTAATGCACATACAACAGTATCAATTAACTAACTGGAAATTCATTTGGGGTAAAGAACCCAATACTTGGATTTTATTATGCTTTCATCACATTCTATCTCTTTTTACTTCAGCAAATCTATTTCCTCTTCTCAGCAGTGTTTTGATTTAATATGTATGTGAAACAGCTGCAGTGAAGGTACTGGGATATGGCAGTGCTGCCTGGCATTTACCAGTGTAATAGGCAGCTAGACAGGAAATAGAATTGGTGCTAGGAAGGGGCTGTTTACACTGGGCTCACAGGATGGAGGTTTGAGCACCATAATCCATTATCGAGTCCTGGGCTTTGTAGTTCCACAAGTCTCTCTTTTTTTCCCCCCTAGTACACTTGGAGTTGATTGAGTTTTAAGAAATTTATTCACAGTTGATGTGAATTAATTAATATATAAAATGAATTTTGACTTCCAAGTGATTAAGTATTTGAATCAACCACTCAGTCCGTTTGTTACTTTCAAATATTTATATGGGAAGCAAATGATAATATAATCTGAAGTTTGTCAGGTGAACAGAGTGTGGTGAATGGGGGATAGATTTGGAGAATGGTCTTATTAGCTGACAGTGTGACAACCTGATTTCTCTTGTAGAAATGTACCTATCAAAGGCAGGAGAATCCTCTTCCCTGAAATCTTCTGGGTTGGGTACTGTTTCACCTTCTCAGCTGTGGAGGCAGCAATCCCTCTTCCCTTTTCTAGACTCCATGCAACCTTTTCGTACTTTTCTGTCCTCACAGTCTCTTTTCAGACATCTTAGTAACATTTATGCAGCTTTCTTTTATTTACTTAAAGTTCCTGGCCCTGTTGTTCCTGACTTTAAAGTATCTTCTGCTGATATTTAATCTCATCTATTATGAGTTGAGTTTGTAAATGTAGTATTTAGACACTTATTATTGATTGTCCCCTTGTACTAACCACTAAGGAGGCTAGTACTTTCATAGTGCTGCACCTGAAAGAGATAGGATGTTCTGTTGACATGCCAGTGCCTTCTCTGCTGCTAGAGCCCAGACTAAAAATTGTGCTGCCTATGCTGTTTTATTATTATGGAAAGGAAATACATGTTTCATAGGCAACTTATGCCATCCTTATAATGACCCCATAAGAAAGTTACTCTCTTATGTTAAATATGGGGAAAATAGAGTGCAAGAAGCCTAAGTGATTTGCTTGGGATCTCATTGCTAATAAATGCCTGCTTTCAAGCGAACATATGTCTTATTCAAAGGAGTATGGTCATTATTTAAAGTCTGAAAAAATGAAAAGTAGAAAGGAAATAAAATTATTCATTATCCATTCTTGGAGAGACAATCATTGTTAACATTGTCTTAAACTCTTTTGACTTTACACAGTGCTTTGAATTCACTACATTTGCTGTCAAAAAGTAACTTGTTTCTGGATTCTAGCTTTATCTCCAAATGCTTCTATTTGCTTATTTTTATTATTTCATTTTTAAACCAAATGATTGACTAAAGCTTTTTTTTTTTTTTTTTTGAGACAGAGTCTCAAACTGTTGCCCTGGGTAGAATGCCATGGTATTATCATAGCTCATAGCAACCTCCCACTCTTGGGCTCAAGAGATCCTCTTGCCTCGGTTGAGAGGGGTTCTCGCTTTTGCTCAGAGCTGGTCTCGAACTCATGAGCTCAAGCAATCCAACTGCCTCAGCCTCCCAGAGCGCTAGGATTATAGGCGTGAGTCACCATGCCCAGCCTAATTAAAGCATGTTCTTACCATATGGCCAGCACAACATTGGGTGCAAGGGGCAATACACAGACGGACCATGTCAGAGTTGGAGGTTATTTCTTCCAAGGCCTCTTAGCTTCTGCTTGAACACATACAGTGGGGAGGCACCCACATGGCCCCTCATAGGAACTGCTTTTTTTTGTAGATACTTAGTTGTGATTGTTAAGGTATGGTGCTAGCCCCTCAGTCTTGGGGAGATGATTAAATATATGAAACAATTGTCAGTAATGTAAAATGACCTTTAATTAAATGAGGATACAGACTATCTGTGCTGTGAGAATTAGATAAGTAAGAATTAGAGGAAGACCATCATGCATACAAAGAAAAGGAAAGGGCACTCTACCTGTTGAGCATAACCCTGAGTTTGGGCTAGGGGCTTTAATGTGTAATCTTGATTATCACAGCAACCCTGAAATGGTGACAGATGCTATTCTAACTTTATAGGATTTGAACTCCCGTCTGTGTGGAATCAAAGGCATGCATTTTTTTTTTCCTCTCCTGCACTTCCATCTCTCTAAAGTAGGTCTTGTGCTGTATTTTGGAGGCTTCTTAAAATAGCTTTTCTTCACATAAAAATATACATGATGTAGAAAATTTGGAAAATAAAAAATCAGTTATAATGCTGCTACTTGGTGATAACTATGATTCCTAGTTTGGTGTATTTCTCTCCAAAATTTATGCTAAAATCTGGCTATATCACACACACACATATATATATATATATATATATATATATACACATAGATATATGCATATATTATGATTGTATACTTAAATATACATTTTGTATATCTTTTATATGAAATCAGGATTACTGTACGTATTATTTTGTTTATATTTTTTAGGTTAAATTTGGTGACCATTTTCCTGTGTCATTAAAATTTTCTAAAACGTAACTTTTTTAAGTGATAAAAAATTGTATTTTGCTATAGTTGTGCTGTAATTTATAATCAATTAACCATACTAATTAAACTCTTAACTTTTTGCTGTGTCATTATTATGCTTCAGCAAACTTTATTTTATGAAATTATCTGTACATACGTGTATTTCTGATGATATCCTATTAAGTTATGTGTAGGTTTTAAGAATTTTGACTCAGGCTTGGTGCCTGTGGCTCAAGCGGCTAAGTCGCCAGCCACATACACCTGAGCTGGTGAGTTTGAATCCAGCTCAGGCCCACCAAACATCAATGATGGCTGCAACCAAAAAATAGATGGGCGTTGTGGCAGGCGCCTGTAGTCCCAGCTACTTGGGAGGCGGAGGCAAGACAATTGCTTAAGGCCAGGAGTTGGAGGTTGCTGTGAGCTGTGACACCATAGCACTTTACCCAGGGTGACAGCTTGAGACTCTTTGTCTCTGGGGGGGGAAAAAAAGAAAGAATTTTGACTCAAGGATAATATGCAGAGAAGTTGTGCCATTTACTATCTATACTATCATTTACTATAATACCCTATAAAATAGGGTATTATATGAGAATACCCTATTTTAGATATTCTCTCCAATCCTGAGTAGTATCATTAAAAACAAACCTTTTTAGTTTGATAGTTGAAAAATAAGCTCTGATGGCTTTAGTTTGCATTTCTTTGATGACTAAAATAGATGAACATATATTGGAGTTGTCATCTAACTGCCACTTGCCTGGAATCTTCCTTAGAATCTTCCTTTCTAAGAGTCATAATGTATGGAGAAGAGAAGGTAAAAGGGTTTGTCTTATTTGTACTAAATTACTCCATGTCCTGTCTTTTGGCAGATCTCTGACATCTACATTAGTGGGGAATCAGGGGATATGTCAGCCAAGGAGAAACTACTCCTCTGGACCCAGAAGGTGACAGCTGGTTACACAGGAATCAAATGCACCAACTTCTCCTCCTGCTGGAGTGATGGGAAGATGTTCAATGCACTTATTCACCGGTACAGGTAAATGCAGTGGAATGTGGTGCTCTGCAGGTGCTGCTTCTCATTTCTTATTTATAGTTACCATGCTGGCTGCTTTCCCCCTCAACCAAGAATCAAAGCTCTGATTCATTTATTCGTTTGAGAAAGAAATATTTGTTGAACCTGTGCTTTTCTGGGCACTGGGCACATAGAGCAAAAGTGAACAAAAACAGCAAAAGTTCTTGCTCTTGCAGAGCTTATCCTTGAGTGGGGAGAATAGGCAGTAAACAAATACATTTTGCAGTACCACAGTAAATGCAGTGGAGGGCTAGAGAGTAACAGGGGTTGTGGTAGTTTGGACAGGGTGGTCAGAGGTGAGGTGGACTGTTTGATGAGGACTTTGGAGCAGAGCCGAGAGGGAGTGAGCCATGTGAGCGTTTCAGGTGAGGAAATTGCAAGTCCAAGGGGCCTGAACTGGGGGCTTGCTTGGCGAGATTGAGCAACAGCAGGTGGCTGGAGTGAGGAAAATAGGAACTTTGAAGAACAAAACCCAGAATTATCGAGTTCCTATTGGTCATAAACATGTAAACATGCCCCAATTCTCTTTTTCTTTTTTCTTTCTTTTTCTTTTTTTGGGGGACAAGAGTCTCACTTTGATGCCCTTGGTAAAGTGCTGTGGCCTTATAGCTTGCAGCAACATCAAACTCTTGGGCTCAAGAGATTCTTTTGTGCCCCAATTTTCAGTACTAGTTTATGACATCTTTCTCATGAAATGCAACAAACCTACTGTTTTGTAAGTTTAGAATTAGGGAGCACCAGGCTTCTAATGTGTAACTGGAAATGACATTAGTACCCTTCTAAAAGTCCTGCTTTCTAACTCTGTTTTTCAGCTCTGGGAATGTTTAAGAGGTTTTCTTTGTGTAAACTTATGTGCCATGTGTAGACGGTGGCCTTTCATTGCCTTGGTTGACTTTTACAGACCTGATCTGGTGGATATGGAGAGGGTGCAAATCCAAAGCAACCGAGAGAATCTGGAACAGGCTTTCGAAGTGGCAGAAAGACTGGGGGTCACCCGATTGCTGGATGCAGAAGGTGAGAGTTACTGAACTTGAGTAAGTTTGTCATGTATTCACTGTTTCTTCTTCTTGTAGGTTTGTTTGTTCTGACTAAAAGATTGTCCATTTTCTCTCAGATGTGGATGTGCCATCTCCAGATGAAAAGTCTGTAATCACTTATGTGTCTTCAATTTACGATGCCTTTCCTAAAGTCCCTGAGGGTGGAGAAGGGATCAGTGCTATGGTAAAAGACATTTTTCTAAAATACCTTCTCACTTTGCTTTGGGCGGAATACATTGATCAGTGTTTCTTAAGTATTCATCTTATACAGAACACAGTTAATCCACATTGTCTTTAGCATACATAGACATTGTCCTTGGTCCTGGGAATGAATCTAGATATTGCTAATTTTGGAGTGTTTAGCACAGACCATTTGGTGATAAATGCTGGCAAAAAAAATCCCTCTCCAGCTGAAATTCAAAATGAGGCAGTGTTTTCTCAGCCACTAATATCAGCCTGATTAGGTTTATCATGGATCTTTTCTGAATATTTTTAGTAGCTTGGTTTGTAGCCTTTCTAGGTGTCAGGAAATTGAATCCCATTCTGAGAGCCCTTGAGGAACTTTAAAATTGGGACTGTGAGCATTTCACTGAGCAGCCGCCTAGGTGATTAGAAGAAAGGGGTTTTACCGGGTTTGGAGTGGCCTGAGCTGCTTTTCCTGTGCTTGTGTTGAATGTTGCTAACCAGGTGTGTGATGTTTACCTTCTGGCAATAGGAAGTGGACTCCAGGTGGCAAGAATACCAAAGCCGGGTGGACTCCCTCATTCCCTGGATCAAACAGCACACCATACTGATGTCAGATAAATCCTTCCCCCAGAATCCTGTTGAACTAAAGGTAAAGTCAGGGATTTAAATCTTTCTAGGGAGTAAGACTCAGAGCTTACTACTGCTGCCTTCTGGATGAGATAGTATGAAAAATTGGGCCCAGTTGTTGCATCCATTCATTTATTCACCAAATATTAATTTTGTAGGCACTTTATAATCAATATATACACTTCAAAGAAACAGAAATTCTGGCCAAGGAGAGAGAAAAAGGACGAATTGAGGAATTATATAAATTATTAGAGGTAAGGCAACTTATCCTTTACTGAGACTTGGGATTTGCTGGTTTGCCCTGCCCTGTTTCTTGATTAGCCAGATCCCCTGTGTTCTTTTCCCAAACCTTTTAAACAGCAGTACCCTCAGGATGACAAATACCTATGTATAGCCTTACTTTCAGGTAGGTCTTAACAATTTTGATCTTAAAGGGGCAGTATCAACCCCTGTATTTTTAAAGGGACTTATTGAAAAATGGCATATACAGTATTTATTCAGAAGTCTTGAGTTTTGTGGATGAGTTTTCTTGTTTCTCAGAAACTAAATCTTTCTAGGGTAGAGAGAAAAGAGATTTCCATTTCCATTTTGATTCCTAGAGAATTGAAGTTGCAGAGATAGGCATTTAACTTTGCCAGGTTGGGGATTAGTGAGAGGAGGATTTATACAAAGTGTAGAAGGAAAGGAAGGATTTAGTATAGGTGGTCCCTGCGTCCTAGAGGTAATTTTTCTTTTCCTCTTGCTTTATGTTGAGGCACAGCTAAACATTCAGTCATTTCCATAGGAACAACTGTTGACTGGTTGAGTGAAGGAACAAGAAAGGGGCTGGGCACGATGTCTCATGTCTGTAATCCTAGGACTTTAGGAGGCCAAGCAGGGAGAATCACTTGAGGCTGGGAGTTTGAGACCAGCCTGGGCAATTTAATAAGACCCTATCCCTACAAAGAATAAAAAGAATTAGGCAGGCATGATGATTCGCACCTACAGTCCCCAGGTACTTAGGAGGCCGAAGCAGGAGGATCACTTGAGCCTGGGAGTTTGATGCCGCAGTAAGCCATGATTATGCCACTGCAGTCCAGCCTTTTAAGACCCTGTCTCTTGAAAAAAAATAAAAAAGAAAGAATTAAAAAAAAAGAAAAAGAGATACAACAAATGATGTACAAAGAACAAATGAAAACTGGCCTTAAGGGCATGGCTGTGTTATTGGACTAAAGAAATATCTCTCTTTCAGGTATGGATTGAATTTGGCCGAATTAAGTTGCCTCAAGGTTACCACCCTAATGATGTGGAAGAAGAGTGGGGAAAGCTAATCATTGAGATGCTGGAGCGAGAGAAATCACTTCGGCCAGCTGTAGAAAGGTGGGTCCAGAGCCTCAGGGTCAGATGTTCTCAACCTGTGGGTCACGACCCACAGGAACTGTTATTAAAGGGCTGCGGCGTTAGGAAGGTTGAGAACCACTGCTCAAGGTGATCTGACATTACTTACTAGGCTGCTTTGGGCTGTGACCAACTGACTATGGTTTTTATCTTATTTTAGGCTAGAATTGCTGCTGCAGATTGCAAACAAAATCCAGAATGGTGCTTTGAACTGTGAAGAAAAACTAACACTAGCTAAGAATACACTGCAGGCTGTAAGTCTCTGTTTTGTCCCATTTCTTATGTCACATGTTTTCCACATTGTAGCCTCTGCACTAACGGCTGAGGTTAATAGTTTGAAGAAACCAACTTTGTCACTTCCCTTTTGGCAGGGGTAGGGGGTGGGGGTGGGGGCTTGTTGCAGGTCCCTCGGCTCCTTCCATCCTAGTGAGTGGACGTCTCACTCTTCTCTTTTTTTGTCACAGGATGCTGCTCACCTGGAATCAGGACAACCTGTGCAATGCGAGTCAGATGTCATTATGTATATTCAGGAATGTGAAGGTCTCATCAGGCAGCTGCAGGTGGATCTCCAGATCCTACGAGATGAGAATTACTACCAACTAGAAGAGCTGGCTTTTAGGTGAGGAACAAGGGCCCCAAACAGGGATTGCTTACTGTTTAGTATTATGGATCAAGAGTGATTCAAGAGTCAGACACTGAATCTTATACTTGGATCTTACAGTCAGTGTCTTAATGAGGATATTACAGGTATTTGGGGTAGTAAAGTTTTTGTAGTGGAGGACAGTTTGCCCTTATTGTAAGCCCTTCCCACTAAGCACCTATGAGGAGTCTCCTAATTATTGTGGCAACTTATACCCATGTATTTCAAAGTGACCTGAAGGGGTGTGATTGCACATCAGGTTTAGAAACATTGGCGATCCAATGTTGTCATTTTATAGTGGAGGAAGTAGACCCACAGAAGTCATGAGGATTGTCTCTAGTCACTTGGCTAGTTTGCACAGAGCTAAGGACTCTATAGATAGGTATTGGTTTGCTTCCCTCCATTTAATACTGTAATTTGGCATTTGCCTCAATAGAAGCAAATGATTCTGTAATAGAAGATGTTAGTAATATCACCTTGCATTCATATGAGTATAACATGTTCTCTTTTTCAAAACACTTTCTTGGTCTTATTTTTACTTTTATCACATTCTTGTCAAATGAATAGGGATGATATTATTTTTAAAAGCATGCTATAGATTTAAGTTCCTTTCTTTTTTCTCTTGTTCCATTTCAGGGTCATGCGTTTGCAGGATGAGCTGGTTACCTTGCGTCTAGAGTGTACAAATCTGTACCGGAAGGGTCACTTCACTTCACTTGAATTCGGTCCACCCTCTACTTTAACCACTACTCATCTAAAAGCAGAACCCCTGACTAAGGCAACCCATTCTTCTTCTACCTCTTGGTTCCGAAAGCCCATGACTCAGGCTGAACTTGTGTCTATCTCTTCTTCTGAAGATGAAGGCAATCTCCGATTTGTATATGAACTACTGTCTTGGGTGGAAGAGATGCAGGTGAGTGTATGTCCAAAAGGCTTATGCAGTACACTAATGTTTACTGCATCTAGTAGCTTATCTGAAAGGACCAGGTTGCTCTGTGTCACTTGAACAGATTCCCTTAATTATTGATGGTTCCTTTAACACAAGCCACGCCCCCTTATCAGAAGACGATAGATGGGCTCAGAGTGAATAGTATACACTCTTGTATTTGAAACCCTTTAGGAGTTGGTTCCTTTCAGCTAACTGAACTCTGAGTGACAGCTTGTGGAGAAAATTATAGTCTATAAATTTGTTTCCTTCTCTGAAATTACGTTATGGGCAGATGAGTTTATTCTTCATTTGTTGTTTGTCTTTAATTCTTTTTTCTTTTCTTTTCTTTTTTTTTTTCTTTGAGACAGAGTCTCATTTTGTCACCCTGGGTAAAGTGTTGTGGCATCATAGCTCACAGCAGCCTCAACTCTTGGGCTCAAGTGATTCTCTTTCCTCAGCCTCCTGAGTAGCTGGGACTACAGGTGGTCACCACAATGCCCGGCTATTTTTGGTCATAGCTGTTATTGTTGTTTGGCAGGCCCAGGCTGGATTCAAACCTGCTGGCTTAGGTGTATGGCGCTGGTGCCTGACCCGCTTGAGCCCCTGTATGTGGCTGGTGCCGTAACCACTGTGCTACAGGTGCTGAGACATGCCTAGCTATTTTTAAAGATGGGTGTTACTCGTGCTCAGACTGCTTTCAAACTTGTGAGCTTGGGAGAAGCACCCACCTTCACCTCCCAGAGTGCTCATTTCTGTGTCAGGGCTGCTGTGTTTCACAATTCCAGGGTGTACTATTTACATGTATTCTTGGATAATGGTTCAAATTTGACATTGTCCTTATCCTTTTAACCCTTTTGTTTTATGTTTAATTCTTCCCATTCCCAGATAATATATTTCCCCATCCCAATAGATAAAAATGTACACATCGAACTATTTGTTTGTTTTTGAGACAGTTTCACTTTCTCACCCTTGGTAGAGTGCTGTAGCATCACAGCTCACAGCAACCTCAAACTCTTGGACTTAAGCGATTCTCTTGCCTCAGCCTCCAAGTAGCTGGGACTACAGGCACCCACCACAATGCCTGGCTGTTTTTTGTTGCATTGTCATTGTTTAGCTGGCCTGGGCCGGGTTTGAACCCGCCACCCTTGGTGTGTGTGGCTGGCACATAATCACTGTGATACAGGCGCCAAGTCAATCAAACTGTTTTAAAATTGTCTGCCATTAATAGAGCTAAATATTTTCAGATTATTTCTTTCTTATATCAGTTTGTGAAATGAAGAGACTCCATGAAGGGAAATGTCTAAACTGTAAAATTAGGCATCGTAAGCCTGTGATCAACAAATTATGCAGTAATGAGGCAGCAAAAGCCTGCCCCTGTTACTATGGTTTGTCAGAGTTTGCTCTCCAGCTCCTAAGGGTGCTTATGGCATATTTTCTTTCTTTCTTTCTTTTTTTTTGAGACAGAGCCTCCAGCTGTTGCCCTAGGTGGAGTGCTGTGGCATCACAGCTCACAGCCAACTCCAACTCCTGGGCTCAAGTGATTCTCCTGCCTCCGTCTCCCAAGTAGCTGGGGACTACGGGCACCTGCCACAATGCCCGGCTATTTTTTTGGTTGCAGCCATCATTGTTGTTTGGCGGGCAGGCCCGGGCTGGACCCAGCTCAGGTGTATGTGGCTGGCACCTCAGCCACTTAAGCCACAGGCACTGAGCTAGCATATTTTCTTTTTAAGAGGCTAGAGATAGATGGAGATAGTTTAGGTGTCCTTTTGCTCCATTTACTATCCCTAATCCCCTTGTCCAGATGTTGATTCTGACTTGATTTATTTTCTTTTCCTGCTCATTCAGCAATAAATTATTGCATGTGTTTTTTTTTTTTTCAGATGAAACTAGAGCGAGCAGAATGGGGCAATGACCTGCCTAGTGTGGAGTTGCAGCTGGAAACACAGCAGCACATCCACACCAGTGTAGAAGAACTGGGCTCAAGTGTCAAAGAGGCCAGGTTGTATGAGGTGTGTAGCCTTCAGAGTCCACTTTATGGGAAGGGCAGTGGAGATGGAATGGATAATAGGACGGTAAGCACAATAGAGCTGTCTGTAAGGAGAAGGGAGATCTGGAAAAGAAAGATAATGAAGAATGGCACTTTATGACAAATTTTATTTTCACATGACGTGTCTCTATTAATCTTTGAAATAAACTTGTAAGAGAAATGTTTTTATTAATCTTTTTTTATTAAAAAGAAAAGTGATACTGGAAGCTAAGATTAGAATTAATAAGTAGAAGATACAGTGTCCAAACTCAGGCTTCTACCTCTAAAAATGCATGCTGTTTTTACTTCCCCATCTCCCTGCAGTAGAGAGCTGGTATGGAAAAAATTATTCATTTAGTCTCGCCTCTTCCTCACTTATTATTCTATCTACACATTTATAATTTTAGTTTTCCCCTTCAAAAAAGCAATTAAATAGTTTGGAAATTATCAGGCTTAGTTTTTGCTTAGAAGCCTCCCAGAATTGCTAGAAACACATGATAGTGAGGGTCTGTTGGTTGTAGTTACCCTGCTGGATTCTTGCCCACTTAGTGCTACACCAAACTGACCTGGGGATTTGTATCTAAGCCTGTTTTCTTAGAGCAACCAATCATTATCTATGTACATAGATGAAACCTTAACATATATAACAGTTTATTTACTTTGTTTCTAATGTATTTTTATGTCAATTTTTTCTTATCAGGGAAAGATGTCCTCAAATTTCCATACCAGCTATGTTGAAACACTTGGAAAGCTAGAGACACAGTACTGTAAATTGAAGGTATGTTTTGACTGGTTCTTCTGTGACTTCTGTTCATGGAGATTCTCATTCTTTTCAGATAACTGTTTTACCTAATTCAGAAAGCTGATTGGCCCTGTTTTATCTTTCTAATTATTAGGAATTCATTTACTATGCAGTTGTTCATATATATTATAACATTTTCTCAACTTTTTTTTTTTTTTTTTTTTTTTTTTTTATATTTTTTTAACACCCGGCTAATTATCTAACCTGTAGCGCAAT